>PXIH01S0004896.1:17764-32101 GCA_003024985.2 Euperipatoides rowelli | reverse complement strand
GGGCCTCTAAAAAATCAAAATTATATAAAATTTAACAATTTAAACTAAGTTCCATTATGGTATCTATGATTAAATATTAAATAAATACATTTTTTTCCTCTAAATAAATTATAATGGAATGTTCTGGCCTTATTATTGAATCCTGGCTTTTCTGATCTCAACCCTTGAGTTGATAAAAACATTATTAACAAATTATTTAATTTGATCCATTTATTTCTTTTTAAATAAAATTTAGAATGAGGGAACCAGCTCTTTTCTGAGAGATAAACAAATAGAATGATGGCAAAATAAAGGATCAAGAATTATATTTCTGCAGCATTTCAGATATAATAAAATGTATAAAGAATTATAGTGAATAAAATGACTAATAAAATACTCAAGGTATATCAAAATGTAGTAAAAAATTGGTTTTAAATAAGATAGGCTTCTGTATAAATTCACTGTAAATATTGCTGTATTGATTTACTGTAAATGTTGAATTTTATAAGCAAGAAAAAAAAACTATCATGAAATAAATGGCAAAAATAAATTGGTTCAAGATTGATGCTGTGGTAGGGTGATAACTGGAGGACAATTAAATGAGGGTCATAGATATGAAGAGGATGACTTGATACATATTAAAGTCAGATACTTCATAGATATCCTCTCCCAACGTAGTCATTAAATTAGTAAAAAAATTAAATTTCCAATGAGTCTAGCTCATTGTCAAAAATTTTCCTTAAATTACCATAAGAAAAAAAATGTCATCAATCCATTCTCCGCCCACTCTCAGCTCGTCCCGCCATAAAAAATATAAACAACAAAAACATTATCTGTGCTTTATAATTAGTGTGAAGAAAAAAAAACAATAAAAACGTCTGTATTTACCACAAATTCACCTGTCTTATTACAGACGACCCATAAATAGTCATAAATATTAAAAAAAAATTAATCGCTTAAAAAAATAAAATCTTTGTTATCATGGGACGAAAACAAAAGAAATAACAAAGCTGAAAGCCGAGCAAACAACTACAGTATGTTGGTGAAAATTGCTACAACAGAGGCTGCCCTTATTGCGAAAGATGGGTAACTAACCTCCTTAAATGAAGATGTCGTCACCCTCACCGAGCAAGTTGATTTGCAAGCTCGGGAAATAAAAAAATTAAACTTTCGACATGAATTCCATCAGAGGCAGATTATCGACCTAAGGGCGCAGTTGAAGTCAAGGCTCCCAGGTGGGGAACCCGTCCAAACAGAACCACCCTTCGGATAACGATCCCTATACCATGAACGTCTCCGTGGCTGGGATGAGCCTACCTCTTCAAGGGAAAGGGAAATGGGGCCAAAAGAAGATGAAGGTAATGAGGGACAGACGGGCTGCCTTGGCTGTAACGGCCCTAGGTATGTCAGGCTCGGAACCCACCAGACCCCATCATCCAGTGGACAATCCGAACCAGGCAGATATTACAAAATGTATGAGGTGATACATTTTGCAGCCGAAAAAAAATTGTATATAATTTGAATTTAATTTATTTTTTTTTCATTGTTGTTTTTTTTTTTTTTTTTGAAAAATTAAAGTTTGTTTGAAACTTTGATTGTTTATCATCACTTTATTATTATTTTTCCCCATTTTTTTATTTTTAAAACTTTTGCACCCATTGTTATAAAAACCTTAATGCGCATTTAAAGCCCTACACAATGAACACGAAAATTAACTCAGAACAAAATCTATGAAACAAATCAAAACAATTACTTTTTTTTCTTAAAAAATAAGAATGAGTTGTTTGTACCGGGGTACAAGTAGGGAAGGGAGGGGGTCTTGGTTTCAACCAAACCAGGAAACCCATCGTCTTCATTTTTAGTAAAAGTGCATGAACGTAGTTGTAATTCTGATGCAATCGGTTTGACAAATCATTCAAGTGGGGAGCTGTGGTAAGCGTGGCTTCCCTTGCATCCTTATTAGATAAAATATATGTTTTGTTTACTAATTTCAGGTTTCTTGACAAAAGGGGATTTTCCCTTGGTTTGCTATTTAACCTCCTGTCCCTTTCCTTGGCATCTGCTGCAATATTGATTTCCCTCCCATCCAATGTGAAAAATTTAGGCTCATCTGATGTGTGAGGAACTACAATGTTCGTCTGAGATTCTGATGTAGGATTGACCAATGGGAAATCAGAAAAAATCGTCCAGCACTGGTCAACCATAATATGCTTTAATTTTGTCTACCTGAGCATGTTTGATATTGTCTGGTTTGTTAATATTTTGAAGGTGATAATTAACTGGTCCTATTCTTCTTATTATGGAGTAAAGACCTTTATATCTGGGCTTTAATTTTCGGTTTTGCCCGGCATAGCTAGGCACATCGAGATATAGCACTGCCTGTGTTAATGTGAATTTGCGCAATTTTCGCTTCCAGCCCTTGTTAATAACTGAGACGATTTGCTAAAATTTGTGAAAACTTCAGATCTGGCAATGACTAATTTCTCCATTGTGCCTTTGCCATCCAGGTCATGCTCACTATTAGTATTTAAATGGTTAAAATCAGTTAAAGGGTAGATTTGATAGAACCCATGAATGATGAAGAAAGGGACTTGGTGGCTGCTCCTGTGTTCCGTATTAATAGTTAGTAGTTTGCAACACAAACGGTAAAAGAATGTTACAATCGTCATAGTGAGCACTACAAAAGTGGGATAAAAGGTTTAAGACCTTGCTATTCAATCTTTCCGATACCACATTAGATCTAGGATTATAACTCGAAGTCATCAGTCTATTTACTTTTAATTTTTCGGATAGTGGGGCCATTATATGACCTATTAATTGGGGACTTCGGTCTGATAATATTTCCGAGGATCCACCGTATCACATATAAATGTTTTCGACTTAATCTTTGGCTATAGTTTTGAGCCTCCTGGTTGGGGATAGGGCTGCCAAAAGACATGTGAGAAAAATGATCGGTCCATAGTACCTTGTATTTATTGTGCCTAGGGGTGTGGCCAAACAGTCCTAAATATCTAAACTGAGTTTTTGCATGCAAGCAATAGGGGGCACCACTGCCTGGAGAGGTGATTTAGTACTAACAGTATTTCTGCGCTGACATTTCTCGCAGCTCCTCACGTAATTTAGAACATCAGTAAAAATAGAAGCCCAGGTGAAACTTCTTTTCACCTTCACTAAGGTTTTAGAAATGGAGAAATGCCCCCCTTTAACATTATCAAGGAAATGGTACATTACCATTTTCCTGAGTTTGTTAGGAACCAACATCCGATATGCCATCCAGCCGCTGTCTCCCAGATGCACTTTTTTTAAAATAACCTGCTGCTCATCCAAGATGTACTCATTATTGGCATACTTTCCCTCACTAATTTAATTAAATATATTTAGACATAATTCATCCTCTTGTTGAGCCTCAAAAATTACTTCATATGATAAGGGGTCTCTTAGTGATACTATAGCATTCACCTGTACATTTTCATTTTCAAAACAGCACGATAGCATATCGGCCATGTTGTTCAACTTGCCAGGTATATGTTATATTTCTATGCCATTATCCTGTAATAAAATTAACCATCTAGCTATTCTGGCATTTGATTCTTTCAATTCGAAAAGCTACGACAGGGGTTTGTGATCCGTTTTTAGTATTACTTTATTTCCATAGGGAAGATGTTGTTTAAATTGATGTACTGAGTATACTATAGTGAGAGCCTCTCTTTCGATGACATGATAATTGACCTCAGCCTTGTTTAGTTTCATGCTACAATAGGCTATATAGGCTGAAGGTCTCCCTCATTCTTTTCCTGCTCAAGTACAGTCGCTAGGGAAATTAACGAGGCATCGCTCTTAATTACAAAATGTTTATTAAAATTAGGGAAGGCCAAGAGAGGTGCAGTAACTAGGCAATGTTTGAGTTTTTGAAATTCCATACTATGCATACATTTTTTCATTTTAAAAGGCCTTATAGTAGCGCTGCTGTTTCAGCAAACTCATTGATGAATTAGTGATAAAGTTGACGCTGCCAAGGAAGCTATGCATTTCGAGGGTTTGATGGCCATATTAATTTTTTAGGGCCTCAAATACCTCTTTTAGTGTTTCTACATGTTCCTCTATGGTTGTAGAGTGTATGATGATGTCGTCAAGGTAGACCAGCACATGCCCCTTTTTCATAACTTTGTGTAGGCACTCGCTCATAATTTGCTGAAAGATGGCACTGCTGGTTACACATCCTTGACTAAGACGACAAAACTGGTATCTCGATATAGGAGTCAAAAAGCTGAACCTTTTTTGGGCTTTTTCGTTCAGTTTTATATTAAAATAGCCATTTTTGAGTCTAGACTGCTGAAAATCTTCGACCCCCTCCCCAACTGACTCTGAAATATCCTCTATATGCATGAGGGGATAATGTACAGGCACTATTTTTTTGTTTAATTTCTGAAAATCGAGTACAATCCGAACCTCGTTGGTATCTTTCTTGGGCACCACGAGAACTGGAGAATTATAATTGCTAGATGTTTTTTTATTATTTTAGCCTACTCGAGTTTGTCGAGTTGCCTTCGAGTGGCTCATAACAACCGTGCGGAATGCGGCATTGTTTTTGGTAAATAGGGATGTCATCCAAAAATTCTAACTCATGGTTCTATTAAAGCACCGGTCATTTTGGTGACATCCTCTATTAAAATTATATTATTGTCAACCATTGTTATTTTAAGTTAAGTGATATCAGGCTGAGTTAAATGTAATTTGTCCAATTCGAATAACTGATATAAGGAGGTGCTGTCCTCTAGTGGACAGTATGTATTCGCATTCTATCGGAGTCTGGTCTGTTACTGACTCGATTATATTATCCCAGCATTTTTTTAAGGATAAAAGTAAATTTGACTTCTTTTTTATCATTATTTATAATGGCCTTATGTTGTGTTAATATATCGTACCCTAATATTACTTGGTACCCGTTATTTGCTACAAAGGAGGCTAAGCATATGGGTTGATAAAAATGAATTTTTCCTATACTGCATGGTATAACGGTTTTATAGCCAATCAGAGATTGTTTAGATATAGGGGAGAAAAGCAGAACTTCTCTTTTATGACATATAAATCCTTTTGATTTACTATAGAAAATTGAGCCCGTATCCAAAAGTGCTGTTAAATTTCGGTCACCTATTTTTATTCTAATGATAGGTTTGTTATGGAAGGAGTTGATAAATTTAATGGTGGTTGTTTTTTTTTTTTTTGAAGTTTTAAACCTAGCGGTATTTTTTTTTTTATGTTAAGTTTATTTACTGAGGGATCAGATTTACTAGGCTGAAGGTGCCAAAAGTTGTGTTGAATCACCGATGTTTCGAACGGGGTTGGGATAGGATATACTCTGTGAAAATTGTTTTCCATTATTTCTTCAGTATTAACAGCTTCGGAATTAATTATAGTTGAGTTGTATTTGGCTGTTGGATCGTCCTGACTAAGCAATTGCCATAGATTAGGCGTTAAAAATTGTGAAGGGAAATCCACATTGTGAGACATAGGTAAGGAGTTGACCAATGATTGTGCTGGGTTTGGGTCACCTGACTGGTAATCTTGTTTACACTTGGGATTAACACAAGCTATTTGTCATGGGTTACTGATAGATAATATACCGTTACTAGGCTGTGTGGTTGCAGATTTTTTTTTTTTTTTGTCTTTGAAAATGATTTTTCTTTTTTTGATTTTCATTTAGATGGGGCAACAAATATCCAATTGGAACATCCATATATATGTTTTTATAATAATTATACAGTATATTGTGTTTATCATATCATATCATATCCCTTAGTAAAGTTTCCATTATCAAATATGCAATTCAAAGCTGAAGCCGCAGTTTTATGAAAAAACGAGAAGTCAAACTTGTTATTTCATAGCTAGAAGCTATTATTCTTTTCCTTAAATGAATATAATTTTCTTGATCCCGATTTTTAATCAATTCCAATAAAGACTTTTTGCATGTTAAAAAATAAGAAATCTCTTCTTTCCCCAAATTTGACATCATCTCAGTAATACTAGATAAAACAGAAATCCTAGAATGCAAATTAGTTAAATATAAAAAATGGCAGTATTAATCATACCAAATAAATTATTTTTAAATTTAATCCATTCATAATACTTAAACTATTAGTAGATAACAGACTATTAAACTGAATATATGTATCATTCACATTAGATATTGAAAATTGTAAATTTGGGTGTAATGCATAATGTGGTTGCTTTATAGAGTATTTAGGTATATTGGCAGTATATTTAGTTTGAAAATCCACCAACAATAATACGTGATCAGACAAAATATTAGGTTTCAACTTTAAAGAGCAATCTTTAAAAATATCACCTGCATAAAATAAAATAATCCAAACGATTGAAAACATTAGCCAATCTTGTAGGAAGATGGTTCATTTTTAATTTGGTTGCCACATCAACTAAGCCAATTAACTTGGAGACCATCAAGTTAGTATCCAGTAAAGCAAAATGAGAAACATTAAAATCCCCTCCTCTCTAGTTAAAATATTATGGCTCCCAGGAATCTTATAAAATTTCTCCAAAGTAATTATTTTAGACAATCTGTGGAGGCCCATAATACGAAATCAAATATAANTTAAAATATTATGGCTCCCAGGAATCTTATAAAATTTCTCCAAAGTAATTATTTTAGACAATCTGTGGAGGCCCATAATACGAAATCAAATATAACATTTCTCCCCCAATAATCATTCAGAAATTAAAATTTTTAGATTATTAAATATTATAGATTTAGATAAAATCATTACACCCCTCTTGGCTGTATTCGCCAAAGCAGAAAAAATGTAGTACGGTAGTGAGAACTAAATAATTCAAGTTTATTATCAGCATCTTTTTTTTAATTTCACCTCTTGCAAAAAGGCAATATCTATTTCTTCTCTTATTAATAAATTTGATTTTTTTTTTTTTATAATTGTTCAAACCTTGAGTATTAAGAGAGCAAGTTTTAATGTATGGTTGGTTTATATTCATAAATAAAGGTAGCCCTACCGTCTCCTCCCCTAACGTCATTAGAAAAAAAAATCAGTAAAAAGATGATGTAGGTCTAACTTCAAAATATAACATATTACTATAGTAAGCCACATGCCTACAAATATTGTAATCAAATTTATATTACGGATATTCATTAAAAGGTTATTACTACAATTAAACAATATAATAAATAAATGGATATCGACAACAAGCCTTATTGCATAAATATACTTCATACTACTGTATGAAATGATAAACTTAAAATAGATAATCCAAAGTCCTGGATTAATGTTTAGAAAGCCAAATGAAAAAAAGAATAAAGGGTTACCTATATGCCATAAGAAGATGTGCTGCAGTTTCCACTTACCAGCAAGCAAAATATGAATCAGCTTACAACTTGGAAAAAAAAAAAAAAATTATTTAATTTCAGCTGCATTTTGCTTCCCATCAAGTAAATTTTGCTTTTTACTTGGGTTCTCTTCAGTAATATATTTAGAATCATTCATGAATTCATTTTGAAAATTCTTCAGCTCAGTAGGCTATCAAGTTGAACTGCTAACATTATTTGAGCTAACACGTCCTGAGATGCAAAGACTTCGCTGAAGGATCTTGAACAAAAAGAATATTTCCTGCATTTAAAGAGTGAGATTGACTAGTTTCGGATGAAGAATGGACATCACAACCAGAAATTTCATCATTCGAATTTGTTACTGCCATCTGCGAGCTATCCAATTCATTCTCCTGGCCAATCAACATTGACTGCTTTAAAACATTTCTATATAAACCAGGGCAAGCATGATCTATCTTCAATAATTTTTTACAGCTCCTACAACATCTAACATTACATTCCTTTATAGAGTGGGCCTCACTTTGACATCTGAAGCACACCCTCTTCCTGTTTGCCATATGTAGCCAGCCTCTTCACCTTCCCTCCACTGAAATATTATAAGGTAAATCGATCAGATTAATATGATCCTTCATTTTGAACAAAATAAATGCTGGTGTGGTTTCATAAGAGATGAATTGGTTAATTCTTTTAACAGTAGGACGTAGGGATAAGACTTGACCATAATCCTGTAATAGAACAACTAGCTTATCCTTAAGAACAATCAAAGGCATCCATGTTATGGTAAACTTGATTATTTTTTCATCCAATATCACATCAGCTTTGTGTACCAAATCTAATAAATTCAGTAACAAATATCCTTTTGGCTTCAGGATGAAAAACTCTAATATATAAATAAGAGGATAATTTTAAAGGTGAAAGTTCGATTAGCTTATCTAATATATTGAGCGAGATGAGCAAGTCTATAACTTGTTCCTCCATTATCCGCTTAATTTTAAAGTTTCCATCTGATAATGCGAAAACTGTCGCAACATCTGACACTAGAAATGCATATCTAAATAAATTATTAATTAAGAATTCTTTAGAGTTCGAAACGGTTGTCGCAGAATTATTGGCCATTTTAAAACCAAACCAATAATGCACGTAGTATAACTGGTAAGTAACTAGCATAAGATGGAGTTTCACTTAAACTTTTCAATTATCTGTAACAAATATTTCACATTACCTGCTTGACTCCACCACATAATATAGTACAGAAAAAAAACTTTGCTAATATCAAAAATAGCCAACTGCATTGACAACCATTAAATGTGACTTTTAACGTTAGCACATACTAACTCGACAATTTTTAAATCAAGAGCAAAAACGGAGAACAAATCCCATGATGCTATGCGTTCGCTAGTTTTCATGGGAATATTTTCAATATTATTTTTGACACCAGATATCAAAAGCATTCATCTTCTTTTCTAAGTCTTTGCACATATAAGAAAACTGACCAAAAATAGCATGTTTAACATCTTAAAAATGTTTGTTAACATCAATTCTTAGAAGTACTTTTTTTTTTCAAAAATGCTGATTTGCTATTCCTATCCTTGTTCAGATTTCTTTTGTGGTTCTTCCATCTTCTGTTATCAAGATGTCCAAATATCTAAATTCCTTCACCTGTTCTACTATTTTTCTTCCAGTTCGATCTTGTATTTAATGTGTCCTTCGTTACCAATGACCAGTGTTTTTATCTTTTCTATATTGAGTTTCATACCATATTGTGCTTCTATTAATAACAACTCTTTCCAACTCTGCTTTACTTGCATGTCATCAGCATACCTTATTCTATTCAAGTTCTTTTCTCCCATTTTTATCTCAGCAATGTCATTTAGTGCTTCATCTAAGAATTCTTCATAAATTTTAAAACATTAATGTAGTTTGAAAATTATTCTGCGAATGTATTTCACAACATTTATTGTTTCCTTTTCAGCTTCATATTATGTTAATTCAGTCAATGTGCATTATATTGAAAGAGAATTTTATACCCCAGAGGTCATGAAATACCTTGTTGTAGCTTGGAACATTACTGATGATAAAATAAAATTACCATGAGCTTTAAAAAAAAAAAAAAAAAATTAATTTTCTCATTTTCATTAGCCCTCTTTACCTACTGCAGGTCTGCCTTATGTAGGCCTATATTCCACTGGTATATTCCGGTAAAAATATGTTTCAATGTACAAGATCTTATTGAACCTTGGAAAATTAAATAGGTCCAACTCCAAGTAAAATTCATAAATACAAACATTAACAAATCGGATCTGCTCTCTGATGCAATTAGAATTAAAACAAAACTTTCCAAATCAAAAATTAAAAACCAAAACTGTTAAAAGATACAACCATCAATCCTATTATAAGAGAGTAATAAAAGATCAATTATAAGTGAATAATGACTTTATTATTATTATTATTATTATTATGGGATTTTTATTTCAGAAAGAAAACCAAAATGCTACAAATAAGAACACAGTANAAAAACCATCTCATTTAAAAAAAATTAAATTTACCAAGATATACTACGCCTATTTTAAAATTTACAAATTAGTTAAAACTGAAAAGGAAGACTTTATTATTATTATTATTATGGGATTTTTATTTCAGAAAGAAAACCAAAATGCTACAAATAAGAACACAGTAGCCAAAAAAAAATAAATAATAAACAGTCATTATTCACTGATATAAGTTTAGAAAAACCATCTCATTTAAAAAAAATTAAATTTACCAAGATATACTACGCCTATTTTAAAATTTACAAATTAGTTAAAACTGAAAAGGAAGACTTTGCTTCCAAATCAAAATTTGAGTGATAATAACTTGTCTAAATTAGACTACATAATGAAAAATATAAAAGTTCAAACTATATAAAATGTATATAACCCTACTATAATATAATGTGATTATTTATGCATTCGGTCTCATTTTTTTTTGACTTGAGGCAGGGAAGAGGGAACTTCAGTTATACAGTGGGCCTACATCACTCGTATTGATTCCGAGTTCCAGATTCCCAGGTATGATTTTGTAGCAATCTTTAAATTTAATGTTTAGTAAACAATTTATATACAATCCGGAATTAAAGGCAGAATAAAATGTAAATTCCTTGGCATAAATTAATTAGTCACCTCAACTATAAATGAAATTCTTTCACTTAATAATGTTCCTTGCACAAGTCCCATAAGAGCTGAAGTGAAAGAAAATTTCAAAGTTGAAAAGTACAGTCATAAAAGTTACTTCTATTGTAATAATAACTTGATGATCAGTGATCAACAATCTGCTTCTCTTAGCATGCTTTGAAAGCTATTAACGGTAATATGTAAGAGAAATAAATTATGTTAGATTGAGTAGGGAGAATTATATAGCACTTTCTAATGAATGTCAATAATATGCTAATTTAGTGAAGTAAGGAAGTGGTATAGGCTACTATGTAAATCACAAACCACAGAGTCATCTGCAGGCATGTTGTTGCATTATATTAAAACATTTCAAAACTTTGCTAATCAAAAGTGAAATGTTTTAAGTAGTCTTTCATGGTTTTGTTCACAAAAGACATCCTCCCTGCACCTTCTTTATGTAAATACTTCTAAAATGAG
Organism: Euperipatoides rowelli; assembly: GCA_003024985.2. NCBI lineage: Eukaryota > Metazoa > Onychophora > Udeonychophora > Euonychophora > Peripatopsidae > Euperipatoides > Euperipatoides rowelli. The sequence goes on along the minus strand of PXIH01S0004896.1, from coordinate 21,142 downwards.
CAGGGTTTAAGTGGCCACTAGCATTTTAGCCAAATTCTAATAAATCTAAGATTTTGCTAATTTTTGGCTCAGCATAATTACCAAAATGCTATTTTTATTTTTAAATACTACTTTAATAATGAAAATTCAGTATTAAAATTTATTTAGCTATGACCACCATATTTTTGCTAAAATTTGTCCACTATCATTAGCCAAAAGGCTAATTATATTTTTTTTACACAGCTAAATCCCTGAATGAGTATGGTTTTCACACAACTATTTTCAAATTTGTTAATCTTAGGTTTTAATTGATTTTCTTTTCATTTTTAGATTAGTTCTCAATCTGTGCTTTTATCTAAGCTGTTAGTTTAAATCTACAATGATCCAGAGTTTAAAAATTAGTCTGCGTGACAGCCCTGTACTGTTAAATTTTAGTGGAGGGCAACCATCTTGTAACTAATTCAAGCCCTGCAGGGCTACCTAATTATTTCTAGAATTAACATCACACATTTCCAATACCGTAAATAAACTATTCAAAACTCTTATTTTTAACTTCTAATTTTGCTTTGTGTTTAAATTAAACATGTCTAAAATCATCTATTAAATTTGGGGCTGACATCCCTAATCTTGGAGCTACAACATTTGTTATACAGGTTGCCCTTAGGCAAGTATAAAATTTTGTGGTTTCGAACACGTGATCATATTTGAAATATTTCCATTTTTTTTTGACAATTTAGAGGTAGCCTGTCAAATTTACTTTGAGGCCAAACTTCAAAATAAAAATCAGAAGAAAAATTGTGTTTACCAATTAGCCCAGTCCACAAAATTTGGCCATGGAGGGAATGGCAAACACAGATATTTGTATATTTTATTTTAAATAGTTACTACAATTTGTGCTATAGGCCCTCCTACTATAATTGTCTCACATCTTTATTTTAGCCTATAAATGTGAATAGACCACTCCGCTGAAAAGACCATGGTTAGGTCGAAACGGCCATACAGGGCTTATGTGTTCTGGTTTATATAAATTATTTGTATGTAGAACTTTATAAAAGAAAATACCGGTATATATATTATTATTTATTACAGATGTAGTTCTTTTCACTAAGCTATTAAGATGAAGCAAGTTGGCTTGATATATTTTTATACAATAAAATCATGCTAAAACAGAGAAAAAACTTTTGAATAAAGGAGCAAAAAATAGCACAATGAAACTAATTTAAAATAAACTTTTGACATTCAGTTTATTATTTTCCAATTCATTCTTTCTTATTTGCGTGCTTTTTTAGAGCATGAAGAAAGAAAAAATATTTATGAATGAGTTACTATACAAGTGATTCCATGATGAAATTCACTTGTGTTAAAAATTTAAATGTACGGTATTATGCAAATTGATTATTTCTGGGTTGGACTTTAAGTAACGGCTTTCGTCTTCAGTTCTAGTGATGAATCCTTTCCACTCTAATGGTGATTATAAATCGCCATTTTCTATTTACAATTCAACGCTTCAACAATCATTGTTAGCCTCAAAAATGCTTCAAATTAGTAACATTTCTGTTCAAAAGGACTAAAATATATTTGTTTTTAATCATACCAAACGATTTTTAAAAAAAAAAAAAAAAAAATTAAAATCAAAGGATTAAAAGAATGCAATCAATGCCAGTTTAAGTTGGAGTGAAAGAGTTAATGCACTCTCTTTAAAAAATAGGATGCATTGTCCACTCCGATATGGAATAAGTTCCATAGTCAGTCAAAGAAATGAAATCATGAAATAAAATAATAATAAAAATATATTAACCTACATAAAAAAAAATGAAAGGGAAAAAAATACAGGCAGTTCTGAAATAGGAGTTTAATTAACGCGGTTTTAGAATGCACAAATTTAGATTACCGTATTTTTTTTTTGTAGAAGAATTACAAATTTTGTTAGGAGAGCTACAGTGCCAGTTATTTTGCACTGTTCATTGTCAATAATATGAGAGAATTAACTTTTTTTTCATTATTGCAATTTGCAAATCATTTGCAGGGGGGAGGGGGCAAGATTATTTTTCAAGAATAAAAGATCACAAGTCCTAATATGATCCATTATTATAAGAAATTGATCAATTAAGGATTCAAATACCTTTTTTAGAAATTCCAATCATTTGTTTACTTATATTTATAATCTGAATGATACTAGAGTAGACTAAGACTAGAATATTCCATTTTCTAGAGAGAAGTACCATATCAATTTATCTGGTACCGGTAATTATTATGTTGGAAAAGTTTTAATTATTATGAAGTAAGAAATTAACTTTTATTTTGAACTTACAGTATATTTTTTAATTCGAAAAAAAAAATAAAAAAAACTAGTTTATCTAGCTTCTTATAGCAAAGTAGTGTAAAAATTTATAATGAAAATAATAAAATCTTTTAATAGACCAATAGAAGTACGGTAATTACAATTTTTTTATTTATAAAGAAAGTTTAAAGTTTTAAAACTTTTTTTTTTCCAGATTGAAACTTGTAAGCTTAAAGCTTATCAAAAGTAAAATGCTGTAAATTTTTTCGGTCAATTTCAAAATTTTTAAACACTGATTTTGCTGAAGTCTCTTTTTCTTTATATTTTATTTTGCTTAAATTAGTATATAATCTAAGCCTACATTAAACTTGTATTAAATTTGTGAAATTATGCCAATAGGTTACTCAGTGTTCGAAAATTCACAATATTTTATACATGACCAAGGGCAACCTGTATAAGAAATCTTGTAGCTCCAAGATTAGGGATGTCAACCCCAAATTTAATAAGATTATTTTAGAGAGTTTAAAATAAGCACAAAGCAAAATTAACTGTTAAAAATAAGTTTTAAATAGTGAGTAATTTACTTTTATTTATGTGGTGTAATTTTAGAAATAATAAGGTAGCCCTGCTGGGCTTGAATTACCGGTAGTTAAAACATAGTTGGCCTCCACTAAAATTTAACAGTGCCGGGCAGACTAATTTTCTAACACTGGTTACCGCAATTTGTTTTTTCTTATTGCAATTAGGGTTTACTCAAGAATTTCATTTGTTTTTAATAATTCCATTTGTCATAGTGATATTTATTAAAAAACTGAAAATATATTATGTCAACAGTAGCCTATATAAAAATTCAGACTAATAATAAATTATAGACACTATAGATTTTTTTTTTTTTTTTTTTTTTAAAGGCTGTCTCCTAAATGATTTTTTTTGTTGTTATTGTAAACAAATTAGGTGGATATTAATTTTGCAATTACAAGTCACTAATTTCATCCAGGGCTCGAAATTAGTGGTAGCCCAGTAGCCTGAGGCTACTAATAACTTGGTTGGGCTACTACTTGCTAGTTTGAGGTAGCCCATCAGGCTACCAGTAAAAATGTAAAATAAATAAATAAATA
>PXIH01S0004896.1:6499-17144 GCA_003024985.2 Euperipatoides rowelli | reverse complement strand
AAGAGTGGTAGTCCGGTGGGCTACTACCAAAAAATTCTAATTTCTAGCCCTGAATTCATCACAAAATTATTGAAAGAAATTTAGAGTGTGTTTTCACCTTTGACTCTCATATATACTGAACAGTATGATGTTCGAAAGAAAGAAGCTTGGCTACTTTTTCTATTGTTGTGTCCAGTTAATATGAAAAACAGGGAATTAAAGTTAAAAAATTGCCATATAATAGCTGACGCAGTAGTTGGGGTTACTGACAATTTAAATAGACTCTCCCTTAGGAGGAGCCAATAATAATATAGAATTTATATCAACAATTTAAAGCTTTAAAATACATTAAGAAAATAAAAAGGAATTTTGTACTAAATAGTAATCTAATGAAAAATTCATAATTCGGTAGTTTGAACAACCATTTGCCTGTAAGCCAGCATACAATCTTCCACATCAATAGACTTAGTACATCAAGTTGTATAGGACATGGGCAAAAAAAAAATAGCACAAAAAAAAATTAAGATGACTATTATTTTTTTTTAAAATAAAAAATTAGAAGTAAAAAAAAAGTTTTGAAGAATTTTATTGTCCAGGAATTTTGTTTTAATTATGTTTTAATTTGAATTAAATTTAGCAATATTGATAACAGTAGGCCTACTGTATATATTTTATTTAACTACTTGATAGGCAGGATATTGAATTCCAGAGTTTACCAACTAGTCAGTCTTGTTCAACCACTGACATAATTTTAAATTCATAATATTAAACAACTTTTTTTACTTATTCAAATTGAAACGACTTATGTGAGTATATTAGATAATGATCATTATTCAGGTCATGTAGATGCAGAGGAGAGAGTAGGCTACACGTACTGAGATTTATATTTTTTCTGAATGCATTTTTGGCACCTTTTTTAAAAGCTTCCTTTTTTTTTTTGTTCCTATGTATTAAAAAAATGTTTTGAACATAAAAATATTATATTTCTAAAATATACAGAGTTTAATCCAAATTAATATTGATGAATCATTCAAAATTAAATAATTGATGAAGGTGGGGCTTTATATATTTGTAAGCCCCAGGCTCCTATAAATCTTTTAAAATACTCTTAATAGCCACACGTTAGACACAAGGAGCTAAGCAGGACAATGGCTCTAAAAAAGATAATAAAAAAATCAACTTATGACAAACAAGTTAAAAATTATTTAAAAGTTGATCCTTAGAATGGCAGACCACTCCATAAATGACTTGAATATACTTAGAATTAAGATCCTGGTACACAATGTTGCTTTATGTTGAAGAATTTATGTATGTAGATTATTATCAGGATCTAATGTAAAATCTAGCCTATACAGTATGTAGTAGGTTATACGGTATTTAAAAAAAATTGAATTTATAGCAACAAACATTAAAATATATGTTTATTCATTTAATTTATAAAAGGCTTGGGTAATAAATATGACAAAAAAAAAGTTATTTCAGCAACAGGAAAGGGATGTCCTTGTGGCGACAGTCATGTTGGATCAACATACGGCTTCAAAATCCTGGAAGTCGAGCTAAGATATAAAATCTGAGTTTGAATCTGAGTAAACTCAAAATTCAAGATTTTTTCTTTGAAAAGGTTATAACTAAAAATTTCAATATAAGGATATATTTTAAGGCCTGACACGGATGACATAAGGACATTCTAAAGATTAAAATGCTGTATAATACATTGATCTGTAAATACTGTAGGTGCAAAGCACTGTGCTTTCATTTAAATAAAAAAAAATGGAAATAGAAGAGCTTTACAAGTAGAGTAGTCTAGACAATGTATAGGGAAATAATAAATTGAAATAAGAAAATATTTTAATACAATGAACAAATGATGAAATCAATTTTTATAGGCTATATAAAATTCAATAGTTTACTTTTTTATGTTTATAGCTTAATGTAATTTTATAACCTTGCTGTTCAAAATCAACAATGAAAAGAAAGATTATCTACAATACAAAATTGTTTTACAAGCATCAAAATATAACAAGACTAACAAAATCAAAATAAAAGCACATGAATTTTACATAACATTGTATGCAACAAAATATAAATAAATAAGTCTGACCTTGCAACATATCACAATAGAATCATTTCATATTATATTCAACTAGCAGTGTACCCGTTCATCACAAGGAAACTCTCTCACCAGATCCCCCCCCCCCCCAAAAAAAAAAAAAAGTATAATTTTATAGTTTTTATAATGTCTACACTATGGAACCTACCCACATGCCAAATTTCAAGTTTGTGTTATGTTAATAAGTATGCAAACATATTGAACAGACACACAAACACATATCCACAAATTTCCATTTTATAATATAGAGGCAATGTTGTTTCAAAAGTCTGTGTAAATCTCCACAGACAATTGTTTTATTGAACTGTTTACCACATTATTATAAAGTTTAAAAGATATAGGTTTTAAATTTTTTATAGATTTGAAAGATTTATCCGTATTTTATTTTAATAAATACAAAATAATTAGCCTATGCAAAATTATTAGTCAAAATTCAATAAATTCACATTCATTTCGTTTTGTTTTTAAACTTTTTTTTTCTTTCAAAAATACAAAATCATTGTATTATTCCAGTATTACTTTTAATTTACATCTTCCATTCATATTAATTTATCAGTCCATCAATGTAGATAGCAAGGGTATATTTAGGGGGAGGGTCCAGTGGGTCTGTGCATCCCAACACCCAAATCTTAAACTTAAAAAATTCAAAACATTTAAAAAAAAGGGTTATCAAATCTGTCAAAAGGGAAACAAAATGGGATAGAATCCGTTATCTGTCCACCAATATATGTGAAAAAATAAACGTTGATTGGTTAACAAATTAACATTATCATTATCAAAATCGATCAAAAAAATTATTATTTCACCTCTAGATTATCATAGGGTTGGGAAAAAGTGGGTTTAATATGTCTGTAGTTGGAGTTAGGGTAAGGTTAGGACTGTAGGGTAAGGTTAGGACTGCAAATAAAAATATTGGTGGACAGATAATGGATCCTGTCCACAAAACGTCCATAAAAAAAAAAAAACCTTATCAAAAATATTAAATATACAACCCAGAAACACCCCCACCACCAAAACAATTTTCTGACTACACCCCTAGTTGATAGGCTAGTTATTTTAAAGATGAACTTTAATAACTAATTTTTGTGCTGAAAATTTCAACTTCAATGAATACAGTCTAAAAATTATTACCAGGACCAGTGGAAAGGAGAATGCAATGGGTACTAGGAATCTGGGCCACAGCAATCAGGGACCCCCAGTTTAATTTTTTTTTTTTTTAAAGTTTCTCAAATAATAAATAGTACCTAAGAACTTGTAACAAATTACCAATTTTCTTTTTAAAAAAAATAACACTTATCAAAATAAATAGTAATAATTGTTATCAAATTGCCAATTAACATATAAAAAATAATAAAAGTTTATTAAAATACACCTGAACTTCAATTTGAGTCATTTCCCCATCGAGTCGTTGGTAAATAAAGACTATTTTTTCATTATGAGTCATTATTTTTGTCATTAAGTCATTTAAGAGTAAATTTAACAAAAATAAATAAAATTCTAGTGCTGTAATTTTGATTTATTTTAGAAAATGTGTGCCAAGTGTAAAATAACTTTTTTAAAATCAACTTATTCACGAAGATTAAACAAATAAACAAATAATTTTTATTTATATACTGTACTGGTATAAGGACCAAGCCTTGTTACATAATGTTTTAAAATATAACGATACATAGCCTACAATATAGCAACCAGGGAAGGTTGGATATCTGGTTTTTCTCTTTTTCATTATGATAATCCTATACGAACACCATTAACTTTGATTTAATAAGTGATATTCTTTTAAGAATAAAACTTTAAATAAAATAATGCTCTTTACAAGGAATGATAATAATTATTTAAAAAATTGTCTTTTTTTTAATCTACTGTTTAATAAAAAAAAAATTTGAAAGTATATCTCTGTTTAATTATAAGGAAGTTTTCAAATAAATAATTTTCTTCATTCAAAGCTGTAAACCATTTGACCATAATAGATTACTTCCTCAGACAATGTTTGCTCATGGTCAAGTTGGTCAACTACAGCATTATGTTTACTTACACAAGTGAAAGTCATAAATTCCAACAAAGTTCAAGTTTTAGAAAAAAAATAATGCAATTATAAGGATAACAAACAAAATTTACAGAGAATTTTGTGTATAATGATAAAAATCAATTACTGTAGGTTTACTAGATGTAAAAAAAAACTTATTCTTTAATTAATTAACACAAAGAGTGAACTCATGAGTCAATGATAAACATTAAGTCAATAAGACAAACATTTTATGGTTTATACATATTTTTTTGAAGAGACAAAATTTATATTAACAATTTATTATGCTGCATTTCAGCATTATTCATAAAGGCATCTGCTTGAAGATTTAAAAATGTGTTAAAGTGCTGAGCCTTCAATTAATCATAAAGATAATAATTTTAATTACCAATTTAAATTTTTGTGGATGCCTTGGGATGCTTTTCAAAATGGTTGCCGAGTCCACGCGTAAATTATTGATAAGCAGAAGATACCTTTCTAATTTACACTGAATAATAATATATTTATTTTTATGAAATCTTACAGTAAAGGGCTATTCATTAGTTTTGGACGTAACATTTGGAAATTTCAAAGCTGTGTATCTCCATACATATTCATATTTAAGGCATTAATTTTTATTTATAAAATATGAACTGGCATAGGAACCTCACATTAAAACTTGGAAATGAATAGCTCTATTTAGTTTCAAGTTATAAAATAAAATGTCACTGTTACGGACATAACTCAGAAACTCAGAAATCGCAAAAAATACTACAGACTTATGGAAACAATAACATTTCCCTGAATCTCTTAAATTTTTTTTATTCTTGTAAAATACCAATATACTGAGAAATGAATGCTCATTCAGAAAATAAGTAAGATTTTTCAAAACCTAAGCTAAATATTAAACAAAATAATAAACAAAATGTTTCGGACGTAACATTTAGATTTTACAGACGTAACATTTCTAGATCACAGAATACAAGATTTGAATATTGAAAAAAAGGGGAAATTATGTTTAGAAAAGATATAAAAACACCAATTATCCTACAATGATTTTTATTTCAGTTGTTGAAATGCTCTGGTTTAATATCACAATATGTTAATCTCTCTTGATTGTCAATGTTGGGCTCCTTTTTACACTATTTGAGGAAAGTTCAATATCATTTATATCATTTTCTGGCCAAAATAGCTTGTTTCTCACGGTCTCACCTTTTTAAGAAACTTTACAGATACACATGTTCTCCAACAACGTAAACAGAGCAAAAATAAAATTTGATGTAATGAAGAACTACAAAAGGCAATAATAATTAATCTTTGTGCCATATCAGGATAACATTGAGTCAGTATAAAGTTAGCCAAAAAAAAAAAAAGCATAAAAATGCTAATATTTTTTAGTACAGTCTGATTAAAGAAATTAAGTTAATTTTAATTTATTTACATTCTAGATATCTATAAATTTCAGACACTTAACAGCTAATAAAATGTGCAAACAGAAATTGAAATAAGAGTAAAAATAAATGCTTTCAGATGGACTCTGAAAAAAAGTCTTATTGATTAAAAATGGCTGAAAGTTTCATCTTGTAATTGTTTACATGGTGTTAGCATCAATCATCAAATAAAGCTATGTTGAGGAAAAATAACGGGAACCATAAGTTAGATCTTAAAAAAAAAAGAGATATGAAAGTTCTTTTTAAAAATCAAAGTGGTTCAAAGTCTCTTGACTGGATCAAAGTTATCCCGATTGACTGTACATACCTCTTTCAGCTAAAGAATGTGCTGTATTACCATTTGGTATTTCCTTAGCTTGTTTAAAACAATAGAAACATATTGCTTCAAAAATTTAACAAAAGGTACAGCAACATAAATATAACATTACTGTATAAGAATCATTCTTATTATGTAGGCTATTAAACTTCTCTCTAGCCCTTATTCAAACAAAGAATAGAGTTAAGTGTTATGTCTGTAACAGCTTTATGAAATTATGGTTGGAGTTAATCCTTTTTTTTTCTATTTTCAAATTGTTTTATAGCATAAATTAAAAGAGCAGCAAAATGGAAGAAAACATCTATCATCAATTACAGCACACAGGCAAACTTTTCATTAAAATATATTACGGACTTAACAATAATTCCATAGTTTTACAAATGCCCTTTGAGCTGTATAAAAAAAAATTGAAAATTGGACAAACATTATCAGAAGTTGTTCAATAATCTTCATTTTAAAAAATAAAAATTTTGTTTCATACATTTTAATAAATTTAACTCAGGATATTATAATGCAAATACTTTGTATTTTTATCCTTGTTTTTTTTTAATTTGCTGAGATGTATAAGTTACTTGGCTACAAAACATTTTAATGGTTGATGCTGTAAATAAAACTTACTTAAATGAAGAAAAATATATATTCTTAGCTTTCATTTGACATAGGCCTATACAGTAGCATGTTTAGTTTGATTAAAATTTATAAATCAACATTTTGATTTCATTTTTCACGGAAATGCCCTAAATTAAAATTTATACAAATAAATCTTGGTAAGATTCCGTTATCTGCCGACCAACATAATTAACGTTAGGAGTCATGAGACAAAGAAAACATAGTAGCATGCGGAATTAGTATTTTTTTCTCGCCGATTTTAGTATATTTTCTTTACAGTCCTAACCTTACCGTAACCCTGAACCCTAGGATAATCTAGAGGTGAAATAATATTTTGCTGAGCGCCGATATAGACAATTTCAACTTACTACCGTCAGAAATTAGAAAGGTATAAATTGACCATCAGTAATATACGTTGAGTTAAAAATGGAATATTATAAACATGAATGCTAAGAAATTATTTAGTCTTAAAATTAGAAAAATAAGAAAAACCCTTGTTGCCTATATTAAATAATATCCGAACCTTAGGCTAAACTCTAACTCCAACTACCCAAGGTTAATACTAAATGGAAAATTAGACAATAAAAGATAAATTATTATTTTTATTTTTTTTTAGATTCTTAACTTTTTTCCTACATTGAACCTAACTCCAACAGCCATAGATTAAAACCACGGAGTCGAACAAAAATTTATAATGGTTTGGGTCAGTGAAGTTCTTTCTAGCCTATTTCGGTTTGGTTCCGGTTCGCACTTTTTATAAAATAATGGTTCGGTTCAAACCAGTTTGTTCCACAATGAACCGGTTCAAAATTCTTTTCAAAATTATTTTAAATTAAATGGGGAAAAAAATGTAGGCTATAGAATTTAATACACACTGTTTACTGTTTTTACTAATGAAAATAAAATGCACAGATTTAATACAATAACATACTGTACTTTTATATTTTTACTATATGAAAAAAAAAATACATTCACAATTTAATACATATCGTATCTATTTTGTTTAACTAATGAAAAAAAAAACTATTTCTAGAATTTTAGTACCGTAATATTATAATTATAGGCTACCATAAAAGTTAAATACAGTATGGTATGCCTAAAGAAAAAAACATTTTAAATAATTTCAGTTTTAAATTTTCACACAGGTGTTTTTTTTTATCAAGGTAAATTTTAAATAAATAATTAACTTGATTAGAAAGATGTAAAATGAAAGAAATTTCTTTCAAAATTGAAATTAGGCAATTTAGGATGTAAATAGTAAATACAAGTCACTGTTCTATACAGTATATGGCAGCAGATATTTTTTATAATTTTCTTTACAGTCACTGTCAGATATTAAAAACACATTTTTAGTTTATTCCTTTTTTTTTTTGTGCCATTTGTATGAAATATGTTAGAACATATTACAAACTTGGGGCCTTTTTTAAAGGGGGGAGTGGGGTAAGGGAGAAGTGTCTCCCCTCCTAAAGTTGGAAAATTCCTGAACAGCTTAAAAAATCAAGTTTCTAGTTGGCAGATTATCCGGGTATTTAGGTTATTATTAATGTTTCATTTTCATTTCACTATTCTTCAAATTGGCACTTAGCATGTATGAAATATTTTGGCAAGCAATGAATTCACATGACTTGATTTGATATTGGCAGGTTTGGGTCTAGAAATTTTTTGACACATGAAACATTAAAGCCCACTACTGTATATCTAAAACAGCATAGTAAACTTGGACATTGTACAAGTTGGGAAAAACTGTTTAAAAAATGGAAGTTTAGATCCAAAAATGACAATTAGCGGAAAAAAATTATAGGCGGTATCGTAGGTCTACTGGTAAATTACCTCATTTGGGTATGTAGATCAATGACTTATAATAAGTCAGTGATGTAGATTAGCATACTAAAAGTCCTCAAAGATATTGTGAGCTTCCTCCCCAATGACCTTGAAATGACCTTCAAAATCAAATTTTTTGGAAATATCTCATAAACGGTGACTCTGACAGAAAAAAGTTGAATTAGAAAGTTGTAGTAAATTAAATTTCCTACAAAAAAAGATCATTCCACATTACATAATGACCCTCAGGCCATCTCTTCACCCTTAAAATTAGAGGTAAACATTTGACCAAATTCTTAAAGCAAAAAAGCATGTGAAAATTTATCTTTAGAGTCATGCCTTTTTTATTTTTATATTTTATACTTATTTTTAATTGTTTTTAAATCTATTTGCTTTACTATATTATATTAATTCAACTTACAACACAATATATATTTAATTAGTAGTCTTATATTAATTAGTATAAGTTCTCGCAGACCTGTTCCCTTTCTTGATATGCAGATAATTCTGCACCCCAAATTATAGACCATTTGGCAAAAAGAAGAACATTTACTGTGAATAGTTTTGCAGTCAATTATGCTTATATTCCAGACTTTAGACCAGTATGAAAAAAAACTAACATGTACTGCACAAATTTAAGGTTTTTTTTATGCAATGAAATTGCAGGATTGTATTTTCAGTTATTTATATAAAAACAATCTTAAAAATAATTTAATAATTTGATTTTATGCTGTATAAATTGTATATTTTGTTTCGACTTAAATGCCTCATAATGGATGTATAAGAAAAATATTATACTCTGTGTGGTGATCGTTGTGCGGATAATGATTTTGTTTATGTAAAAGAAAAGAAGTTGACTAGCCTAATAAGTGCTAGCAAAGATAGTAGTTAATTTTTTAAGAAAATTAACCAGCAACAATGAAGTGATTGTGCACTCAATCTACAGGAATAATTACACTCGAAAAAACAGTATCAAGGCCCTCAAGAAAGCTGTTAAAATGGAGCTTTCACTTCCTCAACCAATGTGCTGAGCGATAGATTGAGAGGAGAGTAACAAACATTTGAATTTAAGAAAAAATATTTTATTTGTGGTGGGACAGCGAACAGTGATTTTATACAAAAAGAAAAGAGGAAACAATGAAATATCATGAAAGGGTTGTCATCGCTGAGACCTTAGAGCTAAAAGATAGTTTTCTCAAAGCTGCACATAAGAGAACTGACAAATGGGGTACCGTACCGGTAACAATGTTTGCACTCGGCTAGCTAATGTCATTGATTTAGTTGCAGGCGAGGAAAGATCACTACTCTTGTGGCTTGAAATTCACAATTTTAAGCAAAAAGTTAAGGATGCAAAAGGCAGACCGATAGATGAGAAAATAGAAGAAAGCTTGCATGTAGAGTACAGGGTGATTTAAAAGTCACCACCCCTTATAAAATAAAAACGAGTGTAGATAGCCGGAATTGGTAATTATAGCCTTTTATAGGGGCATATTAGGCCGAAGGGGAACCTTTGTGGTGCATGTCAGGTGAACGCCCGCCATCTTGTTGTCCACCATTTTGTATCTAACTCAAAAATTTCAAATGGGAAGGGGGTCATGTGATAATATCAAACAGGGCTAGAATTTGAAGAGAAACTCAATGGTATAATCAGATTTAACATAACTTTAAAAATTATGAAGTTATAATCACATGTAACTTACATTTATCTATTACAATGTGCTGGCCGTGTTGCGCTACGCATGTGTAAAGACGTGTCTCCCAAGCTGTATGAACAAGGAACAATGTCTCAGTAGTAACTTGTGCACATGCATCCTTGTCCTTTGCTCCAAATGATCCAGATCCCTAATCTTTTTGCCATATACCATTGCCTTTAGGTGACCTCACAGGTCAAAGTCCAATGGCGATAAATCAGGTGACCTGTAGGCCATTCACTGGCCCACATCGACCAATCTATCGACCAGGAAATCGTTCATCCAGATACTGGTGAACCTGCAGCCCATAATGAGGTGGCGCCCCATCTTGTTGGCAAAATAAGTGAAAGTTGCCATCAGGACCAACACTGAGGGAAGAATGAGTTGTTCTAACATGTCCAAGTAACTCTCTGCAGTTAATGTGTCAGGGGCAACAAATGGGCCAATGATGCGTGTCCCACGATCCCTGCCCATATCATAATCTTCCCAGCACCAACAATTTTAGACGGATCTGTCTACTCGGGGTTATTTGGAGACCAGTAACATAAATTTTGTTTGTTAACCTCCTCTGTAACATAAAAATTTGCTTCATCGGTGTGTAAAATTTTCATTGCAAAGTTGGGGTAAGCCGCAATTATTCCACTGCCCACTCACAAAATTGCA
>PXIH01S0004893.1:17222-30577 GCA_003024985.2 Euperipatoides rowelli | reverse complement strand
TTTTTGGAATTTTTAAATTAATATTTACAATTTTTATAGCCAGTGATTAAATGTCCCCCATGCTCAAATGTCCCCCCCTCTCCCCTACTGTATATCTTTGGAGGCAGAGGGAGTTTGAACAATATTGCCAACCTCTTGACCTTTGGTCATTTCATTAATTACAGTTAAAAAAAAATAACACCTTACCCATTTTTTTATTATTTGACTTTGTGTACTGTGGCCTACAGTATATTTGTTTATTTTAGCTAGAAATCTTGACATGTCACTTTTTGGTGCTGTAGAATCATTGGGTCAAAATATACACATCAAAAGTTCACAACCTTTAATTGGTTTCTTAAATTGAGAGGGTGGAAACTCCTGAATGATGAAAAAAAAAGTTAATTCATGTCTCTTTATTTTTTTTTTTTTTTTTTTAGAAACTAGACCTATTGTTAAAAACCCCCCAAATAAAATTAATTTTGCCTTAAATATTTTGACCTGTAGTTGAATAATAAATTGAAAAAATTTGTGACTTAATTTATAGAAACACTGAAATGTTAAGCCCTATGTAGGCCAACCTAGTTTTCATAAAAATAAAAAAAAAACTTTTAAAAAAGCCTTTATTTGTTGTTTTTCAGTTGAAATTTTTTTTAATTTGTTGTGAAATAAAGTGTTTTGAATATAGGATCCTCCCCATCTAGTATTAAAAAATATCAACAGTTTTAAAAAATTCCAATATGTAGGCCTGTGAGTGTATATATTTTTCTTGCTTTGCATAAAATAATTTTAATCTTAGTGTTCAAATCTGAAATACGGTAAATATTAAATAAATTATATTGAATCACTTTCATTTTGAAATTAATGAAATTTGTTTCCAAGATTAGGCTACATAGGCTACTCATCTGATTGGCTGTTTAATTTTGACCACTCATTGGGAGGATTGAAAACTTTTCAAGGGAATTTCCCTTCCATGTCTCATAGTACAATGCTTACCTTCAGATAAGATACATCAGTGATTAGCTAGCTTGTTATATAACCAAATTGATTAAATACGCATTGAAGAATTTAACTTGAAAAAAAGAAAATGACGATGTATTACCTATACCAGAAAACATAAAACCTAGATTACAATGTAAGCTGAAAATATCTAGTGAAAGGTATACAGTAGGCCTATACTGTCTCCAAAACTGGCTTGCCTTCCTCTTCAATTAGAGATATACAGTATATGGCACTTCTGCATCATGCAATCACATTACCTTTTAAAAAAAATGTTGCAATCTATTTTTAAAGAAATAGAAGCTAAACGAAATAAAAATAAAGTGATGACCTAATGATAGGCTACTAATGATATTGATTTTATTTTTCAACTAAAAGAGAGGGGGGGAGTAGAAGTTATCTACTGCAAATCAAGAGCTGCATTACAAACTTTATGCTGCCTGAATATTTTTGTGTCATATGGCTGTTTGCCCAAAGTTTTGTTTTTTTTAATTTTGAAGTCCTATTATCTATCTGTTGTGTGCCACCAAGTAGATGTTATGTGGATGAAGATGAGAGATAGTGTGGATGCGATAAAGCATCATTTATCGACATTTCACAGCATAAACATTGTATATATATCAGAACTTCTACACATATTTTATTGAACACTCAGTTTTGTCTCAGCTACACTCAAGAATCAACATGGACCTCTCACAAATTATGCATACAATCACACTCTATACTGCCTCAAGCTTGGACTTCAAGAAGTTCTGACTAAACCAATTACAAATAACTTAATAAAAATTAAAAAGTATGGATAGCCTTGAAGTTAGGATCAATCAATGGTTTGTTGGTTTTGGCTTATTTTTAATGTGATGAACTTTGATGACCCCCAGGCATCAAAGTCATTTGACCTATGACCCTAAAAATTTGGATTTATCTATTTTCATACTCACCATTGACCAATAACATCTTGAGCTTTCGGAAAAATCTGAGGTCACTGCCACTATGTGCTAGAAATGGGCACTTTTTCGTAGATTGTCTTTTAATTCATAAAATATAATAAATTATACCCTGGAGGTGAACTAGTTATGTTTACTAACTAGTTCACCTCCAGGGTATAATTTATTATATTATATCAACCATTTTTTTGTTTAAGCCTTTTTAATGTAAGAGAAAACACCACTTAAAAGTTTCTAAAAATAGTTCCCGTGCCGATCTTTTAAGCCTGTTAACACATTTTGAAGAAAAAAAGTTTAAAATAAGACCGTTAGATGGCGCTGTTACTGGCCTCGAAACATGCTATTCCAATTAGTAATAGTATAGATAGGATAATATTATGTTAGCAATTTAGCATTTGATACAAGAAAGAAAACAAATGCCCTAACAGTTCTAATAAAAATTTATAAGAAAAATAAATAAATTTTAAACATGTTATTTAAATTTTCCAGGATCCTATGTAGGCCCCTAGTTAAAATTTTTAGAATTTTTTTAAAAAAAAAAAACGTTAATTGGATTAACATTTTAGTTAATGCGTTAGTCATATACAGTATACATTTATCATAGTTTGCGAGTTAAAAAAAAAAAAGGTTGAGTGAAAATCTATAGAAGGCTATAATAAAACCATTATTTTATATGAATTTGATCAACATATTTAACTCATTTTACTATATTTAAAGTATGTAATAAGAATAACAAGGTAGGCTATATTATTTTTGTATATGTTCCAAACATTTTCCAGTATTATACAGTAATTAACTACCATTTAAAATTATGAAATAGCATTTTAATAGAACCAAATTTAAAAAAAATAAATTATAGTCTAGCTGTGTTAAACTTAAGACCAAAAAAAGCAATTTTGCAGGTTAACAAGAGTAATCAAAAGTTCAACTAAATTCTGAAATAAAGACCATTCAACTACTGGTAGGCCTACTACTAAAATCATTTTGTAAGTGCATAAAAGTATTTCTAAATAATTAACCAAAAAAAACTTTGATTTCAATGAATTGTTAAATAGAACATTGTGTGGTTAAAGTGGCATATTTTTGTAACCAATGGCTATCGCTAGCTAAATGCTAAACAGACTAAGAGTTGCTAGATTGGGCCAATCATAGTTATCTAAAATGCTAATTATAGGCCTATGTTCTATAATTTCAGTACAAAGATTTATTTGGCTAAGAAAATTTATAGTCTTCATAAATTTGCAAAATATAGCCTACACTCATGCAAACCATTTGCAAAATCACTCGTATATCGGCTATTTTATTTCCCCCAAAATGCAGTAATTCACAGTTTTATCAACTAGGCTATTTACTATAATAAAGAAATCACAATAGTGCGGAATTGATTATATAAATTTGTAAAATTTGAAAAAAAAAAAAAAAAATGGATTAAAATTTGAGCCCGTTTAGTTTAGCTTTTTTTTTTTCTCTGATGCCAGTCAAAGGAAGGAAAAAAAGTTACTAAGTGCTAGGTATACCAACATGTCTACTAATGAATGGCTGAAGATGATTATAATATTGTATAGCATGTCTTGCCTGGTGAATGGAATATCATTTTATCATATAACTGTTCAGTTTCTTTGATCCATTAAATGTAGCTATCTATAGGCCTAATGTCAAATCTTTGGAGATAAGTTAATAGAGTGTTTTAATGCTAACAAGCCCTCTAGATAAAATATTTCATTGATTGTATGGCTGGTTTTCCCCCCGTGTAAATAAATATAAATAGCCCTTGATTAATTTAAAAAAAAATTAAATTACTGTAAGGTAGGCCTACTTATACCTAATAAAATTTCTATGTCTAAAAATCTAGGCATATTTTTTTAAAAAAAGATCTTGCTACTTGAAAAAGAAAATTTAATTGTAAACAATACAAATCCTCTGTTTGACTGGAGGATAACTAGCTATTCGGAGCCTATTCCACATATAAGAAACTATTAGATGTCTTCCAAAAAATAGCGATTATAGCAATGAGTGGGGGGGGGGGGACTTTCCAGTTAAATAAATGACCCTTATTCTCCATGTCTGTCTCTTACTGCTTGTAATGGATCGATTAATATAGCTAAATCAGTTTTAGCCTACCATGTAGTATTTTACCCTTAAAAAAAGAAAAGATGCGATTGTTGTACTGCATATTAGTGTAAGACTGTCGTAGAAATGTAATTTATAATGCTTATTATGTTTGTCTTCCATAGAAAGTATCAGTCAAGACTAGACAGATGGAAGGGATTGGGGGTGCTGAACAAAAAGAAGTAAGTTCCCTTATCAAGATAATAGAACCCCTTTTAAAAAAGATACCACATAACCACCACTCCATTTTTTTTACATAAATCTCCCCCTCCCCCCTCAAAGCTTGTTATTATTGATTGCTTTATTTTTTTAATTAACATTTCCCTCATTATGGTTTCCCTGTCTCCATGTTTTGTTACCCCTTCATTAATTTGATTTTTTTTTTTTTTTTTTTTTGGAGTTCCCCCTTTAACTTTATTATTAAACAATTGGTTACCGGTACATAAAAATTCAATTAATCCTAATAGAAAATAACAATAAATACATAATGGGTAGCGGTAAAAAGGATTGCATATTTCCTTCTCGTAACTCTTCCATTATAAATTTTACATAATAAAACCATTTTTTTAACCTTTAAATACAAATTAAAACATGAATAACAAGAAAACTGTTATTAGTAACCATCGTAAAATACTCAAGCACTTAATTTGTAGAACACCCATCTTGAGCAACATTATTTTGAACAAATTCCTTTATTTCTAAGACTAATTAAAAGCTTTGCATAATCAACTGTTCAAATTTAAAATATTTATTTTCAAATCATAGAATAACTAATCAAAATTTATAATATTGGTACGGTACTTCCAAATAAATACTGACATCTTTCAGATTTAAGAATGACGATTGATGCATTCCTCTGTTGTAATTAGCAATAATAACAAATCCATATAAAATTATCCAAAGAAACCCCAAAGACAATTAAATCCATTTAGATATAAAGCCTTTATAAATCTGCATTTGATAGAACATAGCAAATGACGACATCGTATCAAAATCCTCTCCAAATAGCCTACTTACAGTACCGTAGCTTAACTAAAAGTCTACAAAAAGGTACAAATCAAGAAATCCTTTAGACCAGCAGATCAAATTTATAACCCTTTCCACTAGACTGCATTCAGAGAATTTGGTTTCTACAGCTCCACAATAGAAATGAAAAAATCGTTTTTTGTTTTTTTTTAAATTAAGATTAGTATTCTTTTAATTCATTTTTTTTTTTTAAATCTCTTGGGATAATTAAAGACAAATATATTTTGAGTCTTTGAAACGAAAAAAAAAAAATAGTATTTGAAGCGTATTTTATTATAATAATTATTGATTATGAAATACAAGGAAATAAAAATGGCGATTCAAAATCGACTTTGGAGTGCAACTACTAAATTGAAAATGGCGATTGAGAATCGCCATTGGAGTGGAAAGGGTTAAAGAGTTCAAATAATTATATCAGCAATAGATAAAACCATTTTATGAAAGTTGGCCCAGAACTAAAAATGGCTCTTCGGTTTGCGTCAATGACTCCTTTTTCATCAAGCAACATAAGAATTCAAATTAATGAATTAATTTACCGGTACCTATTTTTGATAGGCATAATTTTTTAATCAATATATAATGACTAAATAACATGATACATCAATCAAACTCAATAAAACATAAAAATATCCAAAACTTAAAACTTACTTTGAACAGAGTTTTAAACATATTTAACGGCCACACATATGCTTCGTTCCAATTAGTTGATTTTTTTTTTAAAAGCTATTTAGATTTTTGAGTGAATATTTTTTTTACTGGTACCTTTTCCTCCCCAAGTTGCCTGGCTACCCCACTGAATAGAATAATGGTTAGTGAATAAAGTACTAGTTTACTATTTGCGGCTAATATTTTTGCAAGTAACAGTCTATAATAGGTAGACCTAATCAGAAAATTAAAAAATATTTGCCCGAGCATTACTTGGTTGTATACAGTATTTCATTTACTGAACATTAAAATTAGGCCATTGATGCCACACTACGCTTATAGCATTGTATTTTAAATTTCTTATAAATAAATACCATATTACACTAAATAATTTAATGCTCTTGTAGACAAAGATTATGCTGTTCACATGTACCGTACACACTTATTCGTTTGGGAAGATATAGAAANGTTGCACTTACCCAGCTATTCATTGGAAACCGTAGACTATATTTCCCAACATGCATTTAGGCCTACTTACAACCACCATTGTAGCTAAGTCATGTACCAACCCCCCTCCCTCTCAAAAGTTAGTAACGTGCACTATTCAGAATAAAGGCCAGGTTTCAGTTAGAAATTTGTTGACGTTTGACATTCTATTTGGGAGAGTTATAATTTAATCCACTTTGAATTTAATTTTTTTTTTTAAGTTTCACAAATAAATGTTAATGTAAAAAAAAAAATGTTGACTAGGCCTATTCATTTTTGTCCAAAATAAATTTATCAGTGGCTATTACAATTGACAAGTAGGCTAATATTACACAATTGACAAGTAATATTTTCCATATTTACTGTATATCTATCACAATTGGTTCTTAACCAATCTGGGGCCCATCTGGGTTTTGTTTTTATTTTATTTTTTCAAGTAAGCTACATTACAGAAAAAATATTTAAATATTGGCAGAATGTTTCAGGAATCAGGATGGAAAAAAAAAAAAAGATACATTTTGTTTACATAACTAATGTAGAAATAGGCCTAGTAGGCTAAATTTTAAAATCTCCCATTGTTAAAAGCACAGGGCCTATTGGCTACTGCAGGGGTCGGCAAATTTTTTTGCACGAGTCATTATTGATCAGATTAAAAAAAAGAATCCAAAGAGCCAACCAATGGGGGGGGGGGGTTANAAGGTGTTTTATGTACCTGTGCCTCCTTTTGGACCAGGGTACAATGTACAGTACTATAATTGTTTGAAAAGCGGTCGGACAGAGTTTGGGGGAGGGGTCCTTCTAAGAATGTGGCCCTAGGCCTATTGGGAAAAAACGCAGTCACTTGTACAGTATATAATCATATACAGTAAGACTGAATTTTTATCCCATGCTGTAATGCTGGAAATAACCTGTCTCTGGTACTGACGAAGCATAAGCAGAAAATGGACTAGATGATCCCATGCTGTAATGCTGGAAATAACCTGTCTCTGGTACTGACGAAGCATAAGTAGAAAGTTTCAAGTTATTTTTTTAAAACCCATATGAGAAATGTTGACAAAAAAATTGCACTAAANATCCCATGCTGTAATGCTGGAAATAACCTGTCTCTGGTACTGACGAAGCATAAGTAGAAAGTTTCAAGTTATTTTTTTAAAACCCATATGAGAAATGTTGACAAAAAAATTGCACTAAAACTTTGAAATAAATAAATTTTATAGGCTACACATTGACTTTGATGTCACACTACTTTGAAATAAACAATAAAAATGTTCACAGAACTACATACAGTAGTACAAAACCTTTGCGCTAAAGATATACAGTATATTGCGATCATATTTAAATTGTGGGTAGGGATGTTTAGCAGAGCCCACCCTTCACAGATTTATAACTCCTCCGAAACACATCGAATGACAAACTAAAAATTGTAATAATTGAATGACGTGAGATGGAGGAGTTATGTTCAACCACCGATTAGCACTTTTACTCCATTTAAAGAGTGATGAGAGATCATGTGTCCAAGTCACATGACCTTTCATCATACAAAATATCAATTTAAATGCACAACAATGATAACACAGCCATGTGCATTTTTGATCATAATTGTTTACGTTCAGGAAATAAAAAGAAACCTTACGTTTGATAATAGTTTTATTAAGAACCCTAAGACAAATTCTTTGGAATGGGGTATAGGGCCACTAGGCTATAGTTTAGTGAATCTATGAGAAAGTGGTAAGTTTCCAGCGTATTGTGTCTGACCATCTCAGATTTTTCCAAAAGCTTATATTTTTGGTTGGTATGAAAAAAAGAGCAGCCATATTTCTAGGGTCATATGCCAAATGACCTTGATGCCTGGTGTCAGCAAAGTTATCACATTAAAAATGAGAAAAATTCAACAAATAATAATTATTTAAAGACAGTCATACTTTTTCATTTTTTTATTTTGTAACTGGTTTTTAACTATCACTGGGAATAGTCAGATCTACTGGATGTCTTTGAAGTTTCAAGTTAGGTGCATGCATGTAAAAAACCATCACAATTACAGTAATTTAGCATGTGATAATGCTTAACTTCTGAGTGATTCAAACAATTTTGATTTTTCATGTTGATTTGTGAGTGCAGATGAGACAAAAATGAGTGTTCAGTGTTTTATGTTGTGAAATAGTGCATAATAATGCTTCTTCACATCCAATATCTTCTAACTTCAGCTACGTATTGTCTGCTTAGTGACCGATAGAAGGTACTGTAGCACCATCACATTTTAGATTTTGGTAAATTCTTTACATCCGAAATTCTGGTATTAAAGTTTTTTTTTTTTTTTTTTTTTAATTTTTTAGCTGAAATATTTTTAACGTGTATTTGTGTATTTTAAGCCTATCGGTAACCTTCTTTTGTAGCGGTGCATTTGTAGCTAATGTTTGATTTTTCAAATTCTGAATTTTTTTCCCCAATCTGAAGAGCTGTCTCTGCCTTTAATTTGTGTACCTTATCAACTGGAACTTTCTAAACTTTTAGACATTACACAAACTTATAATTAGTAAAATGTTTGAAATTTATTCTATTGGACAGGGGTCTGCTTATACCTAAGTATCAAACTACAGTATATTATAAATTCTGCTCCAATTTGTCGATGTATAGCCTACCTAGATATACTGTATATTGGATATCGCAAGCTGTCTTAACTGAGATTTGTTGGTTAGTAAAGTATTATCTAATATTTGAGTTATGCTATGGTGGTTGTTTTTTTGAATTCTTATTTTTAGTTTATAAAAATGTTAATCTCTATTAGCTGTGCGTTGTAGGATTTTCTCAGTTGATGTTTGATAAAGTAGTTCACCTGGTTATTTTTTCAGCCTGCTATTATCTCATTCTTCCTGTTAATATTTTTTATTGCCATATTTTATTTTTTAATTAGCTAGGCCTATTGTATAATTCGAATGGTAATTCTATAAGTGGTAGGGTAATTTATTTGTTATACAGTCACTTCAATCTGTTAAATTTAAATTATAACCTACATTTTTTTTTTAATAATTTATCAAATTAGCTACTTTAGGCTAGCCCTATCTATGGTATTTTTTTAATGAAAGAACACAGGTTATTTTAATCTTGGCTTTCAAGATATTTCTGAATCCTTTCTTTTTCATTTTTTAATTTGTTTTGCTGTCTGTCAACTTTTTAAATTGAATGTTTTGTTGTCTAAAGGTCAAAAACTTAAATTACTTGCCCCAAACTAATTAGACTCGTTGACCGTTATACCCCTAACCTCTCATCAGGCTTCAATTTTTAAATACTTATCAATATTTTTCCCCTTGGCAGGCTGAACACTCTCTTTGTATGGCTGATCAGTGCTGATGTTAATGTTTAGGATATTTGCTTCCATTTTTTAAATTCGATTTAAATCTTGATTTTAGTCGGAGTAAATATTTTTTAAAAAAAAGCAAAGGATTTCAGTTATTTTTTTAGGTAGACTGGGAATTTTGAAATTAAACTAATATTTTGGTTAGATGAATTGTCACTTGTGTAGTTTTATATCATTATCACTTTTTCTTCTCTACAGCCCTCTAATGCTAAACTTTTTTTTTTTCATCCAATAGAATTTTAGGGAATTGTAATTTTTAAACAAAGGATTTTTATTTTCTTTGGTTACTACTATTCCATACAGTAATATTTATTAAAGTTTCTAGGTCTACAGGCTAGTGTAAAAATAGCATAGAAACTAATGCTTAAATTGTGAAAATAGGCTACCATTCTTAATTTTTTTTACTATTTATTCCTTTAATATTCTAAATTCAGTTCTTTTTAAAATACGATAACTAAAACTTTTGTTGAATAATTTGCTTTATGTTGTACATTTTATATTGTTTTATTTTCAACTATTAGTGTGCCCTTGATTCTGTATATTCATCCCCTCCAGCTGTAATGACACCGCAGAGGGATCACATCTATGGATCATCGTCAGAACTGTAAGTGTCTATATTGTACTTTATTTGGAAAGGGTAATTTAGGCTAGACTGTGTGTTATCTATCTTATAGTCTAAAGCTCAAATTTATAACCTTTTTTAACTTATATAATTATTAGGCTAACTTGTCAATTTGTAGTAGCCTAGATAAACACATTTTTTTTTATTTAAATACAGTACTGGATAAAGTGTATTGTCCATTAAATTTCAGATTTTTACTACTGTTAGCCTACTGCAATTTTGTATTTTAATAATTTTTCTCAAGTATAATCACAACTATGATTTTATTAAAGTTGGCTAACTGCTTTTAATCAATACTTGAACCTGAGATTTAATATTCTCTCTCTTGCCTGATACTTTTCAGTATCAAAATTAGATTCCACTAAACATAATTCAGTGTTCGACACTAGTGGAGGCAACAGGACATATGCCAAGCAAAATGCATTAAATGCCGTCAGTTGTTATCAACTGATGGCATATTTTTGCATCAATTAAAAAAAAAATAAAACTTTAGCTGCTGCTGTCCGAATTTCTGTCGATGCATTTTTAATCGGCCACTAACAGTTTAAAAATTTCTAGTGGTTCATTTCATTCTCAGTGTGACCTTTGCTTATACAACTTCAGAAATAAAATTTAAAAAAAGATTACATTATTCTTAGTTTAACTTTAATTTTGACAATGTACAGGTTATTAAAGTGTTAATATTTTTCTGTTTGCCGTTGGAATCTTGCATCTGCCGCCAGTCTAAAAACTTAGTGTCAAGGCCTGTAATTATTTCATGTTCATCTTTAAATTAAGAAATTAATTTAAAGGTACCTAGGCAGTAGTTCACGCTTCACCTTAATTAAAATTTGTCATACAAAACCAAATCTCCTATTGATATTTTTGTTTATATAGTCAGTGTGAAAGTGATTTTTTTTTTAAATCCAGAGATCTAGATTTTAACTACCGGTGGTGCATAATGTTTAAAAACATGATTTTTTTAAATAATTGAATTGCTTTTTTGACAGTTCAAATTGCCGATACCTTTTCATTCTTTGTAGCCTAGTCGTAAATTTCAGTTAAAAATTAAACTGCAATGTATTTTCATAAGGCTATAAACTTTATCTTTACAGCACAGTGAGAAATTAATTTTCATGAGTTGTAAGGACCACGAGAATCAATTTTCATATACTGTATGGTTGAGTGCTGAGCAGCACAGAAACCTTGCATATTCGCTCCCAATATTGCTCAAAGCATTCCCAAATCTTCTGGCCCAAATGTGGTTGAAAAATAACTTAAATGTCCATGTTAAAGGTGCCTTCCATATGTGTCCATATGAAAGGTGCTAACAAAGTTTTCATTTTTAAAATAGCCTACAAGCATAGTACGTCTTTTGAATTTGAAAACTATGTATGCGATGGTGTCTTTATTAATTTATGTACAGTATAAGCATATATCTTTCTATCTTGTTGCAGGGCTGGCAGTATCACTGACCGAAACGAAGCATGTCTTTCTATCTCATTAATCTAACCTACAGTTGAAAAGATAATGATAATCTGTACAATACATCCACTTCAGATCAACAGCTTAAATCTGATTTAATTTGCCAACAACAAAGTGGTCAATTCAGTTGGCAGATTGATGCACTGTGCTAGAACTACAGTACATGCAACCTTAATAGGTTGCATTGTCTTCTATTTGGTGGTGGTAATCATTGACAATTTCTTCTTCCTCAGATGAAATGACAGGGCATTGAGAATGTGAGGAGGGATATAGCTGGACTAACATGGTTGACCTCATAAACTTTACTTACGCCTCGCTGAAAACAGTTCTAATTAAAACTTTAAAAAAAAATAGTGAATTATAGCCTACTATTCATCAAAAATAAATTATAGGCTACTCACTGCATAATAGTTATTTTTAAAAATAGATTTAACAATTTATAAATGAATGTATAGTATGGTCTCTTTTTAATATATTTTTAAAAAAATTAATTACCGTACCGTACATATTTAATTTTTTTTTTTGTTTCTCGAATTTCAGTTTTGAAATCAGGTATCAAGTATAATAAAAATTCGTTTTTTTTTTTTAAAAAAAAGGTGAAAAATTAGGCTAGATATGTAGGTCTACTGTAGGCTATATACAAAGACCCATATTTAAAGTGATGAAATTAAGTATGGGCCAATTGTTATATCTTCAAAAATACTTGGGGGGGGGGGGAGGGGGGTTGATTTTTTTAAAAAAATTGTTTTTAAATCATCCCACTATGTTTTCATAGTTTAAAAATCAACTAAAAATAATGAAATTAATAATTTATTCGACCCATCATAAAATGCACTTAAATCCACTTGTCCATTGTTTATGCTGGTACTTTAAAGTATTTCAATCCTAACAATCCAATTATATGGAAACAAATACGGGAAGAACCTCAAAATGTTGAAGTTTAACTATCGAGAATTATGTGCACCAAAAATAAATTTCATATATTCGGTAGCCTAATAAGGAAAAAACATTTTGATTTTTTTAATTCATTATTAAAAAAAATTTGCATTTAGGCTATTTAATGATTCAAATGATACTTGACGTGCATCATGGATTCATGATAACTTAAATTAATGCTTCTCCCCTCTTTCGAAAATGGAATAGTCTAGAATAAAAGTGGTAAGAAACCGAGGAGACAATTGATACTTCTTTCTTTTCTCGAAAAATGGTCTAAAATAAAAGTGATAGGCTACAAAACCAAAGAGAGGATGTTCTTTTCTGTTTCAAAAATGGAATATTCTAGAATAAAAGTAGTCGAAAACCAAAGACAATTGATGCTTCTCCCCTCTTTCAAAAATGGAATAGTCTAGAATAAAAGTGGTAAGCAAGAAAGGAGGCAATGCTTCTCTATTTTTTCGAAAATGGAATACCGGTAGTCTAGAATAAAAATGGTAAACTACAAAACCAAAGTGACAATGCTCCCCTGTTTCAAAAATTGAATATTCTAGAATAATGGATGTCTAGAATAGAAGTGGTACGAAACTGAGGTGACTTATTGATCCTTCTCCCTCCCCTCTTTCAAAAATCGATGTCTAGAATCAGAGATCGCGTTAACGCATCTACACGCGTATTTCAAGCTTATAAAAATGGAAAAACCCGCCTATAAATGTCAGATGCGTATTTGCACGCATTCAAAAAAAAAAAAGTCCATCAGAGTTTAACCCTTTCGTTAGGAAACGCGATTTTAATC
>PXIH01S0004874.1:6336-20500 GCA_003024985.2 Euperipatoides rowelli | reverse complement strand
TCTTTAAATAACTTTTTTTTAAGCATTTTAAATTATTTTTTTCCAGTGGAATTTTTTTTTATCTTTGAAAAATCAATAATAAAAAAAATTAAAAAAATTCACTACATTTGACCTTTAATTATTAAAACAATAAATGTTGACTCATTTTACTATTGCTGGTCTTACAATTTTTTAAATCTTAGCTAAAAGAAATTATTTAAAAACTTGTTTTTTTTTTTATAATCTGAAAGATCTATTTAGAGATTATATTTTCAAAATATTATGTGGTTTAATTGTATTTAAATTTGAGAAAAATGATTATCATGGGAGTAGAAAAGCATTAACTTGAAAGATGAGAAACAAATTAACAACTTTATACACAGATAATGAACAATAAATCAAAATTTTATTTTTATTTTGATATCCAACGTATTGGGATGAATTATTAATGCAGTTTAAATTTTTATGAAGGTTATCAAAGGTAAACTACAGAGTTACAAGAATAAGATAGTATATCATGTGTATAATCGGATGTATAATTGTGTTAAAAACCAGAAAAATCTATAACACCGAGTTACTATTGAATAAATTCTAAACTTACTTCCAAATGTATAATAATGAACAAATACTTTCATTAAAGCCAAACATCCATCAACATAACTTCAACAAAGTACTTAGAAATGTGTATTGGCTTGTTCAATTATATTACACTTTTAGTTAAAGAAGAAAATTTATTTTGACATTTTGATTGGTTTTTAAATTAGATAAAAATGAAAAATAATTTAAGCAGAAACAAATCCACAGCATTATTAAGATATGAAAATATGATGAATGCAATTGTTTGAAAAAGAATGAGAACTTAATAAGCATAAAAAATTAATATAAAAATTTTGTGGAGTCTCAAAAACATGAAAGCTGTAAGAAATCTTAATACATGTAAAGAAAATTTAACACTTGCTGGACCAGAACTACCAACACTTTAGTGCTGTATAGCTGAATTAGGGTATAATTATTTATTAATATGAAATACTAGAAATTCTAAAGTACAGTCCATAATAGAAAAACTCTAATTGGTATAAAGTGATGCTTTGCAGATTATAGCTATTACAAAAAGTGATGCTTTGCCGATTATAGCTATTACAATTACTATTTAACACTCCAACTGCAAAGAATGTAGAAATCATGTTCTATATAATATATGTTGATTCAGAATGCCCATGCTATTATTGAATTTAACTTATTTTATGATGAAGCAGCGAGCAACTCTATTTGCCTGTAGCAATTATTTATAGGATATTTACGACCAGTAGAAGGCATTATTTCTCCAATAGTCTTTCTCATAATATTACAATTCTCAATGTTAATAGGGCTGTACACCCCTAACATTACTTAAGACATAATAAGAGTAGGCAGCATAGTTGTAGGAGAGTGGGCCTATGAGAGAATAATTACAAGAGTCAGAAAATAATAATAAATAAAATTGAATCATTATACCAATCATCACCTACAGCGCTATAAACACTTTAAGTACAGTAAGCTTACGAGCTTGAGCGAGAAAGAAAATATATAAATTTTTGATCGACTGGAAAGAAGTTGTCTTTGCCATTGTTCGAAATACTACCGTTTAAACGGCAAACAACAACTGCAAATAGCCATCAATCCCGTGAGGGATTGGCTGTCTTACGAACAACTAATTTAGTAATAGTTTATAACTCTTACTCTCCCGTTGCAGGAACACCATCTTCCATGCCAGAAGATTATGGACAAGCCTTCTGTAGGAGCCAGCCAAACACCAGGAGGCCTCTACATTCCTTGGAGCGCCACTAGGCCTTGAAACCATGGCTAGGATTACATCCCGTGTCGACGGATGACCAAAGCCTTCACTACTTGCGGTACCATAAGTGACAATCTAATTACACATTTCTATACACATTTAAACCTGTCCTGAATTACATAGTTTACTACTGCCTAAATATTATTCTCCTATTTCTGAACTGGTTATCTGACCTAGATTAAGTCTAACTCTCACCAAAACATTTTTCCATTTGTGAACTATCCGTCCCAGCAGAGACTGTAAGTTTTAACCTACTCCAGCTGAGTACCCCTGAACCATGTTAGTGTATACAATAAATTACCTTTATTTTTACCTCTGTGTCTGACTCTCTATTCATCTAGCTACCTGAATTAGTTTAATCCATAAATCCACTCTCCCTCTCTCTCACTATTCTACCACCTTACACCTATCTGTCCCTACTCTATTAAATAACATGCTCCCCTGATTAAAAGGATATTCTTTATGCCATCCATCCTCTACTATCACATATGTGGCGCTGTTAGTTAAAATAATAGAACAGAAAAGTAAAAAAAAAGAATTTGATTTCAGCCCTAGAAATCTGATCTTTATATTTTTTTTCTATGTTTCATTTCTTTAAAGAATACAAATAGCATTAAGAGTACAATTAAGGCCACCTTTCTAATCTAATATTTATTTATTCCACTAACTTATACAATTAATCATTATCATTTCTGTTACTTTCATTTATTTTCAAGAGGTGACTGAGTGTAAGCCCTAATTCTAGTTATAGGCCAAATTTGGAAATATCAACATCTTTTGCTTTTAAATAATGAACTAAATAATAGTATGTTGTAATAAGAAGAAAAAAGCCCCAAAGGAAAAAATAAAAAGTTAATCAGTTATTCTGTATAATGAACTACTTTTAATAATAAGTAAAAGGGGTGCTCAGAAAAACTCCACACAAGATTAAAATCGAAAAAAATTATAAACTAATAATTTAACCCACAAAAAACATAAAAAAAATGGGGGGGGGGGGGCAANAAAAAAGGAAAAGGGTAAATAGTAAAGTAGTTAGTTAAATTTTGCATAGGACCGATACATATGACCATTTAGAGTTCAAGATAAGGAAATAACTTATAAATTTTTCAAGTGTTTTTAATCATAGAAATATGTACTTGTAGATGAACATCCCAACACAACAATAATATTAAACCCAAGAGAACAATTTAATTAAATGTCAGTAAATGTAAATAAAAATATTAGCGTGAGATGAGGGGATATAATATGCAGGGTTGGAACTTTGTGGAAGCAAAGGAAGCAATGCTTATAGGCCCCCGAGTTGTTATGGACCCAAATTTATCAAATAAACAAAAAAATTTCATTTTTATTCAACAGTACTTAGTTATGTTATACCTCATTATTTATTATTCTAATTTTAAGAGCAAGTTCATAAGCAAATCTGCAAACAAAAAAAAATAGATTGGAAACCTGAAACTATTAGACTACCTTGCACTCACTGTTAATGTCAATACAAATGCAAACAAAATTGAACACCTAGTACACTCTGGAATTTACAAATTTATACAAAAGACATTATGGGTATTAGCTTAGAGGATCTACAACACAATTTTGCTTACAGGCCCCTAGCAACAAAGTTTCGCCACTGATAATATGAAATAAATAAATAAATAGGTAGGTAAGTAGTGGTAGATAGCTACAGTAAGTGGGTGGGTAAGAATTCTGTCACATCAGTATTTAAGATGAAAAAATTAAAATACTAAAATGCAAAAACACACAGAGAATAGAAATATAGGCAGAAAAGGAGGCATTATAAAAAGTCTATATATAAAAAAGTAAATAGGTAAATATGATAGATAGTTCATTAGTTAGGTATTAAGATGCTTAAAGGTAGTAGGTAGATAGGTCAGGTCAATAGGTAGATATAAATGTTCATTTGATGTTCATTATTAAAAGATAATGCTAAATTATTTTCTAATTTCCTAGATAAATGTCTATTTAAGAGTCTATATAAGTTTTTACTTTAATCGTCATTATTTTTAGTACTTATGACATTCTATCAGATAGTATAAAACGTATTTGTATCCATAGCACATCAGTTTGCAACTCAGTAAAATGTATTAATCTTTTTTTTTTTAACTTTTAAACAAGGCACATTCTAGTGATTACCTGTACCTTATTTAACCCCCCCCCCCCCCCCACAAGCAGATAAACCAAAAACATGTGTCTACAGTGGAACCCAGATTGTGCACTTTGGGCATTACCATAAACTGAAATTATTGACACAAATTTCATCAGTATGTAAATTATACAGTAACTCAAAGAAAATATTTCCTCTGTTCCATTGCTCTGAAAATTTATGTCAATAAGAAATTCCTATTAACAGAAAATAATAAAATGTCTGTCCACTCTGTCATGTTAGTTTGTCAATAGCTAACGTTTTGAATTATTTGAAGTATTCAATATTTTTTCGTACATCATTAATTGCACGAACTGAACTAGACCATTCATCAAAAGAAAATCTTGTTTATTTCATGTGTTTCACTTCGAACTGTATAACCCTGTTCAAGAGATGGCTTTCTTTGTGTGATTTGATTTTAAAAATGGCGGACAAAAAAGTTTCATTGTTTCCACTGTGGATATTTAGCCATAGTAAATGTATTGTTAGTTATATTAAAAATGAGTGGTGATGATATCTGTGATGATGGCCTAGTGATAATTTTTGTTTTTAATCATCTTTAGTTCTAAACATGAGTTTGCGTTCATTTTTTGAGGGGAGAATTTTCCTACAGTAAGCGTTGCACAAGTCCTTACCTGAAGGAATTAAATGGAGAAATATGATGTCAGTCTTTGCAAAATAATCTTCCATACAATTATTATCATTATTTTTGCACATTTGAGTCATCACTGTTAGAATTTCATCTTCACTTGAATCAAATTTTGCTTCAATTGCACGTGAACTATTTTATTATGATCTGGTACTTTGCTGCTAAGTAAGGGCTAATCTATCATTCATCTATAACTGTTTCCCAAATAGAGTTCCATGGAACCCTGAGGTTCCATAAGGTGAACATTAGGGTTTCACAAGAAAGTTACATCACAATAACATTTGAATTTTTTAAAAAAATTAATAAAAAAAACAATTTAAACATTGATGGATTGCAGATATCGCAATTTGTACCTAACTGCAGAAGCTAAACAACACAGAGAAGATAGTCAGGGTCAGTGCACGAAAACTTAAACAAGTGCTAGTAAAGCATATTGCGACCAAAGCTTAAGGTTGGATTTTTAACAAATTTGAAAGGGTCCATGGCTAAATTTAATTAGGAAACACTGATCTATAAAATTAAACGTTCAGGTGACAAGGTCATATAAACCCAAAGTAATGAAACAAACAGAAAAAAATCTAATGATGAACACACCTTAAGTATGGAATCAAAGCGCTAAATACAAATACCTGGAATTCCATCCTATCAGAAATCACAAGTCTCTATTACAATAAAAATGGAACATTTTAGGCTTCTATACAATTATAGAAAATTGATTGGGTTCACCTAGATCACATATTGCTTGCAACCACAAGAGGGATATGTAATGAAGAGGATTAAATTATAAGCTATAAACTTTATAAAGTTTTATGCATTGGGGTAATTACACACCTTCAATAATCACCAGATGAAAAGAAGATTAGTAATTTAATAAAAATCACTAATTCGGTTGATCATTTTATGAAACTGCAAACAAGATCTTTCAAAACATCTGAGATCAACTTGTCACAAAGTTTACACCTCATAAAAGAAGACAAACTGACATCGAATGAAAGAAGTTACAAACACTGAAAGCTTTTTTCTTCTTCTTCTATTCACCTTTTTAAAACTTCAATATTTGAAAGAAATCTTCTGAAGAGAAAGAGCAAACAGCCAAGATCTTGAACAGAAGCACTCCATTTCAATTTTACTTTCATAATTTGACAAAAAGGGTTGGAATAAAAATAAAGCTGATATATAAAAACAATCATAATATTTAATCAGTATGAAGTACACTTATTATTAATATTAAAAAAATGGAATGATTAATGGTTTAACACTTTAAAGGTAATATTTTTTTGTTTGTTACTGGGTTGTTGTTTTTTTTTTTCAAGAAACAGTTAATCTGTTTAACAATAGATATTAGGCTGAAAGAAAAAGACAATCTGTATTACAAAAGATAAGACAAAAAAAAGATATTAATCTATTTAACAAAGAGATAGTTTATTTAGCAA
Source organism: Euperipatoides rowelli (assembly GCA_003024985.2). Classification (NCBI taxonomy): domain Eukaryota; kingdom Metazoa; phylum Onychophora; class Udeonychophora; order Euonychophora; family Peripatopsidae; genus Euperipatoides; species Euperipatoides rowelli. Next base: position 14,447 of record PXIH01S0004874.1, on the reverse strand, counting down.
TGCATAATTAGATAAATTACTGGAATTTTTAGACTACAATAATTGACTAAACAAAAGTTGGTTGTAAACACTAACAGTAGATGATTGTCATCACTATGAGATTTTTAATGCATTCATTTTTATCCCACTCTGTTACATAAACCACCTTTAAATGCTTATATTTTATATATATATATGTATTATATTACATTTTGTGGTGAATGTAGACTAACAGGTGCTGACTAGATGTGAAATTTGGAGCATCCATTGCCCAGAAGGGTTTAGGAGCAGAGCTTGATGGGTGGTTATTAAGCTAGAATGCTCATAAAAATCAGTTTTTTTGAGGCGAATCAGTGCAAATTTATACCATTCCAAGCCTAAATGCAACATTAGGCAACTTTTTTAGCCATAATGTAACGAATTATTTACAACTAACTAAAAGAGATTAATAATTTACTGTATACTGTTCCTAATTATGATGAGTGAAACTTAAAAATAATAATGATGATGATGATGATGATGATGACAATAATGATGATAACAATAATGTAATTCAAAACAATTATTCATATATTCAGTTGAATTTTTAGAATTATCTTCTCAGCCTAAAATATTTACTTGTACTTTGTATCTGGTCGTACAAGTTTACTTTTACTTATTGCATTTCTGAAACAGATTTTTGAACTTTAAATACAGTGTCCATGCCCAATGGGTACCAGGGGCATCACTAAGGGGAAGTAAGGGGGGTGAGCCTTCCCTTCTACCATTGAGTGAGGGTCCAAAGTTGGGAAATTTTGTATTTGCGTTGGCAGTTGAAAAAATTACTAAACAAGAATTTGAAGAAAGATAAAAAACTGTTGGTAAATTTAAAAAAAAATATGTGATCAGAGATTTTTGTACTGGATGGGAAGTTTTAAAATAATGTCTTGGATAATTTAATCATTTTGACGTGCATATGTGAATCTGAACATTAGGTGCAGGGACCCAGTCAACAGCAGCTGTTTCTTGCTTGCTGCTCTAACTTGTGGTGGTGCCACTTATTCTAGGTTATATTATTCCAATAGTTGTGAGTTGGCAATTTGAGGAGTCAAAGTGGGGAATTTTCTCATTTCCCCCACTCCTCCCCTCCCAAAAAAATCTCTAGTTATGGCACTAAGGGCATAGCTCATTCGTTATTAGGGTGAGTTGGTTTGCAATTTCTTTGTTAATACTTTTATACATATAAAATAAACCAAAAGTAGGTATTATTCCAGATACCAGTTTCAAAGAGTTTGCTATTTGATGGAACACAGTTTTCCAGAAATGTTTTAATCCAGTTTACATACCAAATAGTTCAAAAGCCCAAAGTATTGTTGTATTTTTTTTAAAATATAAGAATAATGGAGAACACTATATATAAAAATGGTTTTAATTTTTCTCATCACATGAAACCTTTTTTTAAATGCTGCAGGATAAAACATATTGTTGATAGTTAAGAGTGTAAAATAATTCTTCCAATATCTGATTAAATTTGGCAAAGAAACTTCATTATATTAAATAATTAGTTGATGGCATTATTCTAGAGAAGGAAGTTGAATTTTAATTAGGTTCATATTTAATTCCATTTCAATAAACACCTTTTCATAAAAATAATTTTTAATACTAATTTCATTAATTTCAAATTAAAATCATTGAACAACTCTTTTTAAAATGTAAGTCTCTTGACCTTAAGAAAAATAATTCCTATAAAAAGCACAATCATATAATGAAATACAAAAAATGTCTTCTTTGAGATAAAAATATACAGAAGGTTATATTTTCTAAAATATAAATTAAGATATACTGTTTCTAATCAACACGATGTCTAGTAGGCTAGTTGATTACTAATATTCCATCTATTATCCAGCTAAAACCCAACCAGTGAAAATAAAAAAAAATCATGCCTGGAAAATTGAAACATATGACATCAGTAAAAATAATTTGATATTGTCTTGATTACTAATGAAATCAAAATTATTTTTGTATTTTTTTTTTTTTTATGAACGGAGTTGTTAAAAAAATGATATGGACTTCATCAACAAAATAAATTACAGAACTTACTGAAATCCATATGACACTATTGTCATCATCTTCACCACCACCACTACTACTACTAGTGTGAAGCCATCAAAAATAATGGAAATTTCAAACAAACCCTCCCCCCAAAACAAACAGATATGTCTTACCCCAACCCCAAGTTTGCTAAAATAAACTATTTTTGAGCATTTTATTTTCTCTCCTTCTCTGTATATGCTACCTATCTATATTTTTCATTCTTCATTACATCCCTTCCATTTTGTCATACATCAATTTCAAATATGTTAAAACTAAATTTTTTAGTGTTTCCCATCTTTGCCTCTGTCTATTTGTCTATCTACCTTCCCCCGTTCTTCTCTCTTCCCCCTCTCTCCTCAGACACAAATTTTAATCATATAACAAATATACCAAAATCCCTACTTTGAGTGTTGTTCCACCTTCTCCTCTATGTATTTATATTCCCCTCCCCCACCTTCCCAATCTAATAAACATAAATTTTAGTTGTAAGTCTAACAGGTAATCTAGAACTATTAGACATCCTCAAGGCTTATCAAAAATGATAGGAGTTTCAGATGTGCCATTTCTATTCTCTTTATCCCTCATTCACTTCGCCCTGCCCTGAAAATATTATAATTGAATGGAAAGAACCATCAAAAATAAATTACCTTCTTATAGATTTGCAGCTTTGCCAATAGATGCATTTACACCAACTGTCAGCATGTTTAGGAATGTTCCTGGACAATAATGTGCCTTTCTTCCGATTCATCTATTCTTCTCCATAAACCCATTAAGTGAACAAACTAAGTCTAAAAGCTCCATTCTGACCCAACACAATCACACACAATTATCACGCTAAAGCTATACATATTATCAACAGAGTGCCTTAAAATGATTTATTTTACTCTAGTTACATCTGGGCTAGATTACTACACATTAGTTTGGAATGAGAGGAGGATTGTCATTAGATTCTAGGAAACAACAAGGACATATTAATTTGATATGACCAAAACAACTATTTTCAGTTCTGGCCCATTTAGTGGGCTTCTCACCCACAGTCTATATTGAGATGAATAAAATTGGATGGTGGAAGAGACGTCAAAACTTGTTTCGAAGTGTCTAAATAATTTTGTTACTAACAGACCTTAAAATAATTTGTCAACTCAAAAAGCTGTATAGTAGACTATATGAAGTTATGACAATCAGAAAATCAACTTCTACAGAATTATCACTTTCCTGAAGAAATTTATAAACAAAGGTTTTTTCTAACAGGGATCCTAAAATATGTAATTAGGTAATGAGAAATTTCAAAGACTTAAATACATTGAAGCTAAACTATAACAAATTTAAAACAATATAATATATATCAAAAGATTTTAATCATCCACACTATTATTGTAAATAGGTAAATAGAAATTCAATCTTCATTATTATATAGTTTTTATTGAATCATATATTTGTAATTGGTATAATTTTTTTTTTTAACATAGAATGAAGGAACTGTAAGAATGGCCAATAGTTTAGTTCTTATTCTAACAGAGAAAATGTAATATAAAAATGGAACTAACAATAGGATTGATTTACTGTTTCTAGACAAGAGTTAAAAACTTTTGATTAAATTTTGTTTAGCCTTTTAATTGTTTGATAGCATATTAGCCATTCAAATCCATCTAACTGTTTCATTTGTAAACTAGATTTAAAAGTTTAACCACTAGCTACAAGTCAATATAATAGGCTATCAGGATCTCTATCTCATATTTTTTTTAAAAAAATAATTGCATTCATTTCAAAATACAGAACAATAGACCAAAAATCAGGCCCTATAAAAGATGGCCTGATTTTTAGCTCCTGAAAAAAATTGGAATGAAAAATTAAAAATTTTGAAACAGTTGACTTGAGATTTGTAGGTAGGCCCTAATTCGTCCCCTCTCTGGCAAACTAACGAAACTGCAAATTGTTANTTTTTTTCAGGAGAGCTAAAACTAATTTTGACTCCTCGTGTGAAATCCATTTTTATACTTTTATGGTTGATTTTATCTTTTAAAGTATTCATTAATAAAAAAACAACCATAAAAGAATATAAATGGAATTTACACTAGGAGTCAAAATTTGTTTCAACTCTCCTGAAAAAAAATGAACAATTTTCACTTTTGTTAGTTTGCCAGAGGGGGGATGAGGTACCATATACTTATCACATGATTACCATTATGATTTTAAATTTTACTATAAATTTTCAAGAACTAATGATAAATTAATTTAAATCTTTCAGTTGGTGAATTCTTAAACCTATCTGATACAAATGAAAAACCTAAAATTAAAATAGACAATTAGGTAGTGGTTTTTTTTTTTTTTTTTTTTAAAGGTTTACAATTTGAAGTGCAAAATACTAGAGAAATTAAACTGAATTTCAGAACCATTTTATAACCCCAAGACACAACCTGAAAAAATATAGAGAAAATAATATCCTATTTTAAATTGATTGAGGAAAGAAAAAAGACTCATTATATTTCTTGGTTTATATTGTTTAAGAAAAACTAAGGGATATTTTCATTTGTTAGCCATTCTGTTTAGACTTTTTTTTTTTAAAAAAAGAAAGTCAAAAGATAAAAAAAAAAAATACACAGAATGGGTTTCTTCCAGCAATTAGTCTATTGATCTCAAATATTAAAACTGTCTCTTTGCCTGTCTATTCAAGCTGTCTATATTTTTAAGACATACAAATCAATACGAAAAAAACATTTCTTAGGTAAGTATTTTTAATGACAAAAAAAAAAATCAATGTTTTTTTTTTTTTAAAAAAAAGGAATATATAAATTAGTTTAAAAAAAAGTACCTAGATGAAGTCGTTATCACATGATCTACTTCCAAATGTTTTTTTGCAAAGTGACCGGCTTTTGAAAATAACTAAATTTTTTTTTATTATTTTTAAATAGTATGGAATAGAATTTTTTTTTAAAAAAAATATCACTGTTCAGCATAATATGCAAACAATTCTAACATTAGTATTAGGATTTAAAATAAATATTTAAAAGAAAATTAATCATAAAATCAATGCATTGTAGCATTGGTTTATCAAGAACTTAAATTCTGATAGTGGCTACAAAAGGGTTAAATAATATTAAAACTTTACTAATTTCAAGTAATGGGAGAAAGTTCTGTTTTAATTATTTATTGAATCTTGATTATCTTCTTCCAATAATATTTTAATGTCTATACACTATGGTTGTGCAGAAATCAATTCCCTCTTAATTAATATATGGCATATAATAAATATGTTGGAACTTTTACTGCAAACAAGATGTCACTTTTCCATTATGCAGCTGATTTTGAAATTGTTTGCTTCTTAATGTTAACCTGTTTCGTTAAGGATAGAATCTGGTGACCTGGTCAACTAATATTTGAAAAAATGAATTAAAATTTAAATAGTTTAAGATAAATTGCAAAAGTAATAATAGTTTTGATAAAGTAAAAATTATTTACAAAAATAAAGGTGGAAGTTTGAAAGATAAACTTTAACTATTAATAAATAAATTGTTATATTTGTGGATAATGCTTTCCTAAGTTAGGCTTGTATAGGTTGGAAAGTCAAACAAAATTCAAGATTGGTTCTTTTAGGCGCTGGTGCATAGGCAGCATAGCTAACTTGCAGTTTTAAACAAATACCACTAGGGGTATAAAACAATGGAAAGTCTGGGGTCCAGATGATAGTAAACAAGTTAAGAAAACTATAATAGTGTGGCCAACCCATGTCCAGTGGGCTATTTATGGCCCATATAAAGGCGGGGCTTTATTTCCTCTAAAAACTGTTCTTTAGATAGAGAGCATGTTGCATATGGAAATTTCCAGTAGAGTCAGAGTTTCTAACCAAAATTCCCTTTTTAGAACATAAAAATATTTACAATGTAATAAAAAGATTAAAAAAAAAAAAAAAGTTTAAAAAACATTTAAATGTTTTGCTAATTAAAATGAATAATTATTTGTTTTCTGGTTCTTAAATTGATTTTGACAATGTCTTTCATTTTTTTTTTTTTTTTTTTTTGTAAATTTTGATTTTAAAATTAAAATAAAATGATGAAAATCCATTTTTTTCTTTATTCTCCCTAACACTCAAAATCTTTAATTTCATTTAAAGTTGGTAAGTTTAGAATAGCTTACTTATTTTAGTCACTGTAGAGAGCTTTAAAATTAAGAATAATTTTTTTTGGTGTGGTGGAGGGGGAGTGCCCATTAGCCATTCTCTGTGATGACTTTTGGCCCTTGGCTAAAAAGGTTGGCCACTCCTGGGATAGAAGACACTATATGATTGAAAGCTGGAACAAATACAGTAAATTAATCACCACATTTATTTCAGTTAAGTTGCTATGGAAATAGAAACTATAGTTAACAACTAGTTTAGATTTTTCATTATAAATAGTGTTCAGTTTATAAGATTAATTACACTTTTTTTTTTTTTTTCAAAATTGACAACGGAAGCAATATGGAAAAATCGTCAGGTTGGCATTTTATAGTAATGAATTTTCAAAATTATTTAGTCACTGTCATTTTCAGTATCAGGTGCATAGTCTAAGTAGGCTAATTGAAATATTTTAGAAAATTTAATTTATAAAATACAGGTAGACATGATAGCTTTTTTAATAATTTGCATAATCAATAAAATGAAATAAACAATTCAAATTATATATCAACAAACATTATTATTTAGTCTTGAATTATCTTTTCAATTTGCTTTCACATCTAAACCATCCCATTATTTCCTTATATAAAGTTCATAAAATCTTCCATCACAAACAATTTTGCCAAATACTTATATATGGATCAATAGAATTTTCAATATTTACTTTGATTCTTGGAATCAATTTAAAATCAAGCAGCTCAGGTGAAGAAATCTCCTTATTCCAATTATCTTCATCCTCCATCAAATCAAGTAATTCATCAACAAGAATATCTGCATTGTCACAACTGTCAGAATAATCACTTTTTTCATAATCATTCAAATCAAGTGAGGAATCATTTGAATTCTCACTAGACTGATAGTCTGAATCTGATTCTTGTTCTGCTATAATATCCTGTATCAACTGAGGACTGATGATCTTCAACAACGGCAGCAATTTTATTTCAAACTATAAACTAAATTGCTGATAAAGCAAAAGAGATTAAAGCAGACACTGTACCTGAGTTTGATGTAGGCACAATTCTGCATACAAATCTGAGATTATTGGTTCAACTTAACTTTGTCTGTTTAATGTTTTATTGACATTTTTTTTTTTTTTTAATTAGAAAAATAATAAACAAATGCTGATCACTGTCTCCGGGGAACCATCATATCAAATAGATTTTATTCACCATATATAGGCTACATTGTATAGGCTATGTAAATCCCTAACCTCAGCTGAAACCCTCACAATTCTGCATACTGCTATTATCCATTCTATTTAGAATATTCCTACTATATTTGGGTCAATGTACAAAATTCATAATATAGTCAATGGAATTAAGTCACTATACAATAATAGAATGAATACACTGGCACACTAGATGGAATTAAACATAGGCTACTTTATTCAAATGACAAGAAAGTAAGATGTCAATAAGCTACTCGTTGACATATTCAGTAAATAATAAAATAAAATAACAGCAACTCGTTGAATTAAACATAAAAGCCCCAACTTAAAATAATGGCTGCAATAATAAAGTAGTGGGTGTCATAACTGCTGGAATGCCTACCCCCACTGCAACAATGTACACGGGATGAAGATACCTGCTGGAATAACAGTAGTCAATCCCACTGAGTGTGACCCAGAGACGTGTGAATGCTCTTAAATAAGAAAGGATGCAAGTGCAGGCAAAAAAAAAAATACATGACTAACATATCATTAATTCACACATGTAAAGGAAGCTAATTGTTTGTATAAGGGAAGTGGGGGGAATACTGTGGTGCGGGTAATACTGTGCATCAAAGTTTTTCATATTATGTGATAAAATTACTAAAAATATTTATTACTCCCTTGTTCTGGTTGCAATATGTACCAATAATTGATATAAAGAATCTTGAATTTTTTTTTTATAAATGTGCCAGAGTG
>PXIH01S0004862.1:37342-47604 GCA_003024985.2 Euperipatoides rowelli | reverse complement strand
TTTCCAGTAGTATTATTATCCTTACCAAGACAACCCTTATCATACTCACTCCTGTAATATTCTAATGAACGATACTAACCAACCATTAACTAATCATAAACAACATGCTGAATGTGGCAACACGCTCAGTATGAGATCAAGATAAATCTGAGATGAGGACGAAAGCGCTAGGCTGTTGCTGATGTACCATAAGGCTAGGTAAGTCAGTCTGTTAATGAATCAATGCCTCGCATTTGTAACAATTATTTGTGTGCAAAAGAACAAGTATTTTATTTTAGTTTTATATTAGAATAAAACATAACAACCCCCTCTTGTCATTTCTTTTGATTGTTAACAATGTGGTTATTATTCCGAAAAGAAATAAAAAATACTTATTTAATTACCTAATTCATCTTTTGATTCTGCATTATTTTATTTTCTTGCGATGGAAGTCAAATTTACTGTACAATTAACTTAAAAAGATAAATTACTCAAAGTTTGTAAAAGATTATTTACAGTAGGGATTAGGCTAACTGAACAAAAAGTTATTTAACATACTATAAAATTTGTACGAAGGAAAAATTTAGCATCAAAACAACAACAAAAATTGCAATTCATGGCCACCTTTCGCTTAAATTATTACAAATCATAAGATATAAATGCTCAAATATTTTGGAAACAAGAAAGTAATAATAAATATTAAATTTGTTTCACCATTATTATTTTGCGAAAAGTTGGTGGACGAAAACAACGCTAGATTTTTAAAACATGAAAAAATAAATAATTGAGAAATAAAAGACAAAATTTCAATAAAATATATTTATGTATGAAAATCTTCCACAGCAAAAATTAAGAAAAATTACTTAGGGTGATGTAAATATTTTATTTAACAATTCTAAATATAGATACATATTATAATGAAGGTTTAACCTGGATATCTGCCTGCATAAATCTGATATTTATACAAATGGAGTGACATAGATGATTTATAGTGCAGCAGCTCCTGAGATAATTTCAATCAATTCTCTGGTGATGACTGCTTGACGGGTACGATTGAATGTCAGTGTTAATTTATCAATCATTTCTCCTGAAAAGATAAAATGTTCAAATTATTATGTAAATTAAACCAAAATATACAAGAATAAAATAAAGGGGCTGCAATATGTTGAAATCAATTAAGTATTGATGCTACTGAGTAAATTATTAAATAACTTTGCAATGCTTTCAATGAGGCAACCTAATTAAAATGATATAGACATATGCCTAGTGGACTTAACCTTTAAATAGATGATTCAGTGGTAAAGATTTCTTGAATAAAGTGACCTAATATTTGTTCATTTTTAATATTGATTATTTTTGTTTTCATACTGTATAATTTAAGTCTCCTACAAGTTGGTCAAAACAACGTTGACTTCGGCCTCGTTATCTAAAAGAAACATCAACAATGGAGCTTTTTATTTATTTATTTTGAATAATAAAATAAGGTCTTTTGATAACTGTCCGACTCTTATTATAATTGAAGCATGGTAACAAGAGTCTTCCAAGTAAGCATAGTCAATTTTTTTAAAACGTGCCCCCCCCCCCTCCCCTTTTAATGCCAGATATCGAATAATATAAGAATCTCCATTATATGAGCATAGTGTTTTATTGAAAGTCCACTACACTACAGAACTCTTCAATTAATTTAGGCTTTAATTTAAAACACAGGCATCTCTGTTAAGATTAAATTACTAAAACTCTATTAGCTATTTTACTTACCGGCATTTTTGCTAGCACTGTCCATGGCTGTCATACGAGAACTCTGTTCACTGCATGCATTTTCTTTCAATGCATGAAAAATAATACTAGCTAAGGAATACTCCTGATAGCAACGAATTACTTCTCCATCTAAGCTATCGTAAATGCTAATTCTTTCCGCTGCTTGGATAGCCTCCAGAGAAAAAATTGGGCGCTTAGTGGTCTTGTACGATACTACAGACTTGAAGGTATTAAAATACAGATCTGCATGATCAAATTCATAACCTGAGTTAAGAATGCATTGGGCTACAACAGAAGCATCAGTAAAAGTAGGGGGTTTCCGTCCTAAATCAGAAAAACTCAATAGGATATTTTGTCCAAAAAATCTATTAAAAAAAAAAAATTATAATCTGGATTAATGAAATGTTAAATAATGAACTCTTTTTCAAATTTAATATACTGTATACTGTTGTATTTGTCTTAGTAGTATTAAATAACTAACTATACGACTAAATCAATTACTATTAAACTGATTTAATTTAACAACAAATTCATACTGGGCTCTTATCGAGACCATCTCAGTAATAGAACTAAGACTAAGACTAAAATAGAACTCATGTTCTAATAAGTCACAGTATAGTTCGTGACAAACTCATGTTGTGTATTCTGGTCTCAATGTGTTAGAGGCCAGTACACTACATATACAATTACCATAAAATGCCGAGCAAGGGTGCATGCGCTCTTATCACTCATTTTAGGGGAAATGGGGGTGGCGCTCTTGTTCGGCTCCATGCTAATAAACCTTAGATTTAACACAATGCATTTCAAAACTGACCTGCCGCTCGTTTGGCTAGAATCGGAATTCCTTAAGATTGTTTTTCAAAACGGCGCATGCTTCCCAAAACTTTGGGAAATTTTCAAAATGCCATTATGGCTGGTACACACTAAAACCTGACGTCACACATCAACAAAGGTGGGCTGAAATTCGTGCCAAGTAAGAGCGTCGCTAAAGTTAAAANTTTCACTTTTTAATTTACAATAATAATAATATAGANATTATAATTAGGAATATAAACATAAGAAAAAGAAGGCTAATTAAAAAAATAGCAAAATTATTAAATCGATAAATCATAAATATTTACCGCAGGCTAAATTCTTGTATATACTGTAGGTGATAATGAAGATATTTTCATTAATAGCTGACTGCATATTAAACATTTCACAGACTTCAGCTTTTAAAAATGTTAGAGAAGAGAAAGCATCATTTTCTAGAATTTCTTTGGCCATTTTTTCGTTACACCTGTTTTCAATACAAGAACACTGTAGTAGTAGTCTACACTCTACACTACAGTATATTAGCGTATATAAGTTACCATTATTTATAGAAATATGCTTTTACAAATAAATTGTAAAAATAAGGTTATTAGCAATATAACTTCAATAAGATTATTACAATAATAAACAGTATTTCAGTTATTTACAGAAATATTGCTTTTTTTAAAAAAATATTAGTGAGATAACTTTTATAGTATTGCAAATTAAAGGCTATCACTAATAATAATATATTAAAAGTATTATTCTTACTCAAAAAAAATCCAATATAGAGCAATATTATTAAAAAAAGACCGTACAATATAGTATTATTTAGTTTTTTTGGTAACATTTTATTTAAAATCAAGTAATTCGCGGCGGGTGAAAGTGCGGAAGGGCTCTATAAACTGTAGTATGTAGACAGATCTGCGACGTTAATTGTAGCCCTTTTTCAGAAACAACCAATAGTGTATTGTCTTCATGTGCATAAAATAACTATACCCCAACTCTAATGCAATGTATAACAGTAGTCAAATTAACTTTTTTATAATTTTTACACAACTTTCGTCAGTTTAGCTGTGAATTGCCGAGTACGCTAAAGTTCACTATACCGTCTACAAGATTTTATAACAGTCTTCTTTTTATTTTGTTTGTTTCAAATTACGAAGAGTACATTGTAGCTTATATAAAATACATACAGTATATTGAATATTTAAATTCTTTACAGAAATATTGCTTTTTGAAAAAAAAAAAAAAATACCGTAGGTTATTAGCGAGATAATAACTTCAATAAGTTAATTGTGCCGTGTATTTGCTAACTACCGGCTGATTAAAGGTTTCCTTAATTAGTAATAATAATGTACTAAATGTAAACTTATTCAAAAACTCCAATATAATAATGTTTAGTTTTTATCATCATTAAAAATAAAATACTGTAGTAGTAAATATTGATTACATTTTATAATTTCAAATCAAGTACTTCCTCACCTTTTATGATTTGCTCTTGGGCTAGGCATTATTTTCTAAATGGCGCGCTTGAATGGCTATGTGTCTTGATATTTATTAAGAAGACGTAAAATACAAAATGATGTCACAGCAGAATCCTTACCTCATCTAAGGTTCAAGACAGTGTATCTTTTTTGGATACACTGTCTTGAACCCAAGAGGTAAAATGAAGCAAAAATCTAGGGTGGCACTCTTGTTTGGATACACCTTGTATTTCTTTCAGTGATAAAAAAGTCAAACTGCAGTGATCGCGCTGTTTACCTATGTTTTGCCAAGAAATAGGGGCGGCGCCCTTGCTTGGAGAGGCGCTCTTGGTCGGCATTCTATGGTATTTAACAATTAAAATCTCTGTCAAATGAAAAAAAAAATATGACTTCCCTATCAAGTAAAAAATAGGCATTGTATAAATATTTTTTATTAGATAACTTTCATAAAATACAACTATAATATTTATTCAGCCTCCCTCAGTTCATTATCTAGTTTTTTTGTTTTTACAAATCCTAATGAGAAGGAGGACATATTTTAAATTTAGCCATTTTACAAGATGTGGAAGGCATAATTTTTTAAAGGTTGGTCTTTATAATACCAAACAGCCATATTAAATCAATGTTATTTACTTATTTATTACGGTAGCGAGAACTTCACCAACATGAGTGATGTTCCAGATCCCTTTGTCTGGGTACGTACAGTAGTTTAAATATATACTGTTATACAAAAAAAAATGTTTTAAAATTAAATTTTAGTATTAATATAATGAAATACCTCTGCAGTAAAGCTCTGGACTTGTCTCCCACACAGACAATTTTGGTATTGATTCCAGCAGGCTTTTCAGCCATACTAATTTTGATAGCTTTAGCAATATTACTATGTACAGCTCCACAGAGACCTCTGTCAGAAGTTATAGCCACAATTAAATGATTGGGTTTGGTTTCATCAGTTTTCACGTCAGCTTTTTCATAAAATGCTGTGACAAAACAAACACAAAATTATATTAAGAAGTCAAATTTGAATATTAGATCTGTATATATGCAGATAAATAGTAAAAATATAAGTAATTTAAAAAGTACGGTATATTTATATAAGGGCTCATTTTAGCTAGGAGGGAGAGAAATATTTTTTAATATATACGGTGTATCTGCCCATTGAAAATCATCAAGATCCCCCTACTACCCATAAGGAATTCCCCTGCCCCCTTAACCTTTCCTAACTAAAATGGGTTGTTATACTATAATGAAAAATCATACTTGTTCACAGTTTATTGTAGAAAGTTTTTAATGTCGCTCAATTGCGCATATGTTCTTATCCGTTCGGGGGATGGGGGATGGTGCTCTTGTTTGGCATTATGCTAATGAAACTGATTTACCACAATGCATTGCAAAACTGCCCAGACCACTTGTTTGGCTAGAATCAGAATTCTTTAAAAGACAGTTTTTCAAAACAGCACTCTTATTTGAGACATCTTTGCAAAACTTTAGGAAATTATGTTGAAAATGACGTTATGTCTGATACACAACTAACCCTGATATCATACATATGAACATCATCAAGAAAGATACTTTATAAACGACAAACTTGTTTGCACTTATTGGCTGTTTGTCATCAGATTTATCTACATGAGTAAAACACATATAAAAATCTAATAGCATAATGATGTCCGAATCCATGACGATATGAACATTTTTAGGGGGCATAGTTACATGGCAATTCTCTCTTGAACATTACATGAGGCAAAACCAAGGGGCGCGCTGTTGCACGGCACAGCTTGGATATTTCATTCAGAGTGATCAAAAAGTTTAAATGTGATGACGGCACACTTGACCTAACTTTGGCAGAGAAATAGAGGTGTCACACTTATTTGGTGGGTTTCTCTTTGATGTCATTCTACAGTGTACCATACAGGTATTCAATTTCAGTTATATTTTAATTATCATGGTTACATCTATTAATAAGGACTTAAGCATACTCCATACACAAAGAATATAAGATGTCATTGGTTGTGTTAATATTATATTGCAGTAAGGAGATATATTTTCTTTGGTTGACTAATAGACCTTTGTTGCAAAATTTCTATGTCTATACAATATCATGATATTTTTTGCAAAAATGTTTGGATTTTAATTTTTGACCATGGCTAATGTGATTTGCCCAAGGAGACTAGACTGTCAATGTTAACTCTTTATTTTTCATAAGTGGCTACTTCATCTATCAGTCTAAAGTTTATGAAAGCATGCTGAGGAGGACTGAATCCAAAGTAAGGGGCTTGCAGACAAAATTGAATCTGCTCACTTTGAATAGTACCATATACTCATTTGTATGCTAACTCACAACAGACGTTTTCTTTTTCTCCATACACTGAAAATGTACCTAAGAATGATAAATGGAAAAGAATAAACTGACTACCCCGGCCTAAGTCTTGAAATATTTTATTTATTTCCGCTTTAATAATTTCTGCGTCATGTGTGTGGGTTTGCAAATTTGTGCTTTTCATAGAATCTTTCAGAATACTTTTATCATGAAGAAAGCCTGTAGATGAATTACCCACTTATAAAAATGAGTTAACATTGACAAACTGGCAACTCCAGTAATCAAGGTTAAAAATTAAAATCCAAACGTGCAAAAATACCATGTTTAATTTCTAAGATATTTTTTCCCTCTCAAGGAGAATGCAACTCAGCACTAAGTTGAAGAAATGAATCAAACGAATCCATTAGCAAATTGATCACTATGGAAACATATGGAAATTACTGTGCTTCAACTTAGCTTTACAAGCACATCAAGCAACACTTAAGCTTTTATGACTTTCGCCATTTTTCTCATTTAGAAAGCTTCACTCAGAATTGATGTTACATATGATTTTTGTACAAGAAAAAATGATTTTCTCCGCAGTTAATATACTTTTGAAAAAGTTAATTAGTGAAATCAAACTGTAAAGCTGCAGCACATATTTTCTCAAGTTTACCATAACACGTGTATTACCATAGAATACTGATCATGTGTGCATACACAGACTTATCATTTGTTAAGGAGGAAATGTCAGTGGCATCCTTGTTTGGCACCATGCTAGTGAATGTTAGATTTACCACAATGCACTGCAAAACTGCCTCGGGCACACTAGCTCGGCTAGAATCATAATTTTTTAAAATACTATTTTCAAAACATCATATTGGGTCAAATGGAAATAATGTCAGGAACCTTTGATTAGGTAAAAACTAGGAGGGGGGGGGGGATGCAGCTGCATGACACAGCTTTGATTTCTTTCAGAGTAATCAAAATGGTTAAGTGTGGTGACGACGCACTAGTTTGAACTTGGCACACTTTACTTAACTTTGGGCCCAAAAAAAAATGTTTTTGATTTGAAAAGTAAAATTTTACTTTTCAAATCAAAAACATTTTTTTTGTAATATCAGGATACTGTAAAATACACATTACGCTTTTTTTTAAGATCTACAGTAATTATGATATTTTTCTTCATAACTGATTACGAATAAAAAAACAAAAAATATTAAAATTTCTTTTTTGGTCCCTTGAGCTTTGTTATAATAATTTGATTTAACTGTAGGTTAGATCAAATAAATCATTATAAAATATTTACATTAAATAAGTATGGATTATCCAAAAAAATTATTCACAAGATAGTCTATTTAAAAAGGTTAAATAAATACAATTGCAAGCCAAAAGCGAAAAAAAAAAAAAACATACCAGCCGCTCCAAGGCCATACGGTCTTGCAGGTTTCAGATCTCTCTCAGCTTTTGCATATTTGGCTGCTGATACCATCTTCATGGATTTGGTAATTTTCTGAATATTTTTAACTGACTTCAGTCGCAAGGAAACTAAACATAAAAATGCAACAAGTTTAAACAAAATCCCTACTTCCTCAAAACAAACCTTAAACTGTATAGACTATAACAATCAATCTGACATTTTTAAACAACTAAATTAATTTATAATTTTAACGGGTGTGAAGGTTGGACCTCAAGTATCAGTAAATTTATTTCTAGAATTGAAGCAGAGTGTGTGCCAGAGCTGGAAATTTTTCATAATTTTTCATAAGCTTTTTGTCTTATTTTTTTTTTACACAAACTAGACCATAAAATATTGACTTAAAACCTTGAATACATATCAAATTTGGACCTTTGCCCCTTCACTTTTGCAGAAAAATGAAGGAAAGTGGTAGTGTTTCAAATATGGGTAACCACTATCTTTTTCAGATAATTTCTGTAACTTAGGTGTGGATTTTTTATTTTAACATACCACTATAATTAAAAAAACTCATCATTTGCAGAAATTTATGAAACCAACTTTCCCTCAAAAAATGAATGCATAATTTAACATTAGACAAGAAAAAAAAAAAAAAAAGCTAAAGCAACTGATGTTTAAGATTTCATGCTTGTTTTTTTCTATAATAGTAAATTAAAATAAAACTTTGGGCTATAACTTGAATAACACATAATAAATCTTTTCTGTACATAATACAAAAAAAAAAAAAAAAAAAAAATACTGAAAAAAAAAAAAAAAGGTAAGGAAGGGTTCTACATTGTCATAAGTCCTATGTTAATATTATGCTTTACAATTGGAGAAACATTCAGACTACGTATAATAACTTTTAATTTTTTGTAGTTCATGTATAAAAGGTTTTTTGCCTGAAAGGATAGGAAAGAAATGATCAGAATACTCTACATCACCAGATTACTTTATCAATTGAAAAATAAAATGGATAGTGCACTCAAGAATTCCCGACTCCCAATAAGCCAGTTCACCATTGGTTATGATTTACAGTAAGTAAATTATAATAGAAACTATAATTTAAAAATATTTAGTTTGTATTTAAAAATATGTAGGCTACAGTCTAAAATTATAAAAACTATATACTAAACATGTATAAACAATAAAAAAGTAGAAGAAAAAAAATAGTTTACCTTGAAAACATGTCTATTGTTAATGAAATGTAAAAAGAAAAATGCCCATTAAATAAAATAAATCAAGAAATAAAATGCATAATTCTGGATATTTTGCATTGGTTTTTGGCAACACACAATGGCAATCTTTTTAAACTCTCCGTATATTGTTGCTAATATTACAAAGCAAACAATTTAAACTCTATAGATTTTTTTTTATTAAGCCTTTATTGAATGAAATATTTAATCCGATTTTTTTAAAATTAATTTTATCATAATTTTAATTTTCCATTATAATGTTGAATTAAAATTAATTTATTATAAAATAGTGTAATAATTTTGATTTTATTACATTAAATTTGTTGATTAGTAGAGGTGTCATGTCTTATTCTGATAGAAATATTACTAATTATTTCTCAACAAGTCTATCTAACAGGTCAAAAAAAATTTTGATTAAAAAAGTAAAAACTTATAAGTTGGAATTTAAGAAATTTCTTGATTGTCTTATTAATTTTTTTTTTAAAATCAATTTTTTATGTATTATATTTTGTTTTCATTTTATTTATACTTATTTTCATGTGTTTGCTGTTCTCCCATGTAACTTTAGATCTAGAACATCACTTACGGATATACTGTAAGTTTGGGTCCTCATGTTTTAGTAGAATAAAGTGCATAATTAAAAAAAATGGATGACTTGCCAACTACTAAGTAACTGTGCTACCTGCTAGCTATTATTCAAGAATTATTTTGTAAATGCAATATGGATTCTACTCACCCATAATAAAAAAAATAATAAATATTTTAGGAAGCCCATGTGCTTTTCACCTGGCCGATAAAATATAAGCTAATTTGTTTATTAATTCTAATTTCATTGATTT
Organism: Euperipatoides rowelli; assembly: GCA_003024985.2. Classification (NCBI taxonomy): domain Eukaryota; kingdom Metazoa; phylum Onychophora; class Udeonychophora; order Euonychophora; family Peripatopsidae; genus Euperipatoides; species Euperipatoides rowelli. The sequence continues at coordinate 37,798 of PXIH01S0004862.1, read as the reverse complement.
GTTTCTTTAACCAAATTAATGTAACTAGAAATATCCATTGGTCATGAAAATACATTGTTATGGTGAAGTGTGAATATTCCTTCAGTCTTGTAGAAAAAGAAAAAAAAAACGATTGCAATTTGAATAGGACTGTATGCTCTTTCTTAAGTAGTTTAATTATCATTGTGGGCTCAGGATCAACCAAAATCCCTAGAAGACTAAGAAGTTCTAATAAAAGTTTAAATTAAATGCAGAAGAATATTTTTAAAATAGCAAAAAAGAGAATGCTTGAATTAAATATTTTATTTGATGTATTTATAATAAAGGAGAATATTTTTTTAAAAATAATATAAGAATCAAAATCAAATTAAAATGGGGTAAAGCAGGGTTTCCCCCAGGATTTTTTTAAAGCAGGCTCCAATGAAATGAAAGCAGGCAACTAAATAACCAAAGAAAAGATGGAATGGAATAGTCCCC
>PXIH01S0004862.1:26054-36422 GCA_003024985.2 Euperipatoides rowelli | reverse complement strand
AAAAAAAAAGTTTTAAAATTATTTAAGCAGGTCGGCAAACAATTAAAGAAGGTCGGCACGACACTCTTGCCTGCTTTAGGGGAAACACTGTTACCGACGATCTATTTGCCTAGAAGTAATTTTGATGTGAGTGTAACTACTTTTCATTATGCATTTGGTTCAATACTCATTATCCCTTGGTGTAGAAAAGTATTGGCATTGGAGCCAATGTTCCATAGCCAGAGGGCATCAAACAATGTTCACAAAAAAAAATCTTATTTCATAAATTTATTGTTTACATATATTATTTTATAAGCTTAACATTCAAAATAACTTAATTAGACTAAATACAGTCAATTAAGATTCAATTTTTTTAAAAATAGTGATTAAAACCGGATGTCTGAAATTGAAAATAATAATTATAAACATTGTTACTTTTTTTCTTCTCTCCATTCAGATACCATTTACAGGATACCGAATTTAATTCTGTCAAGATTCTTAAATCTCTCTCAATAAAAGGCTGAATAATTTAAAAATCATGGGTGGTATGCCGCAAAGTATTCTGCTGCAAACATTGCGATGATTGTTAATTCATAATTTTAAAGAATATTGCCCAAAGACCAGAGCCACTATTTCCACGAAAATCACTAGAACCTCATATAAATTCTTTTCACCTTATTTTCAAACTCATCGATATAAATCTTCACCTATTCATTTTTTCATTTAATATTCTTAATGATTAAATATATCAACTGTAACTTTTCTTTCCATGTAAATCCCGGTGATTAATTTATTTTGTATACCAATTACTTACAATTACTACTCGGTAATTGCATTTATATCCTTTGGGGTTTTAGTGCAAATTTTGATTCATTCTTTGTAATCTTTCATATTTTGTTACATAATAAACCATTAATATTAATAATAATACAGTAACCTAGTAATAAAATGTGACGACGTGAATAAACATATTAAATTTTCCTGATTCTAAACTTCCAACGACATTTTGAAGAAATTAAGAAAACAAAAAATTAACAAATATTATACAGTAAAGCACAAGACAATATTAGCCTAATTAATTAAGAAATCAGAATGTTATTTTTTTTTTAAATTTTCAACTTTGCAAGTCAAAGAAGTTGGTGTTCTTTACAGCATCATGTCGACTATTACAGTCAATAATTATTTAACTTAAAATCCAAACATTATTACTACCATATGGTATATGATAATGATATAAATAAATGTACAGTAAGTATTTATTTAGGACTCACACATTAAAATAAATTTTAATGTGTGAGCCCTAAATAAATACTTACATCTAGGAAGCATTGATAAAAATTCTCTATCACATTTAACGAGTGATACAGTATTTATCAAGGTTAGCTTTGACTGCAGTGATAGAATGAGAGAAGGCAAACTATTCCACATTATAATTATCCTATGAAAAACTGTGCTATTTGTTCTTCTGTATTGGATATAAAGTTTAAATCAAATTATACATAAAAATAATTATAAACAATTTATCCAGTTTTGTTTGTTGCATTGTTTGAATATTAAATCTGCATTTAATAAAATATTTCATTAAAAAAAATCAAATTATTCTCATTCAATTACTATTAATACTTCCCTGCAAGCATTATTTTTAATTTTCAAAAAATAACAGCAAGAGGTTTTGAGAAAAGTTGTTTTATTTGAAATGTTTTGTTTTTTATTATTATTTCATTTTGTATATTTGTTCTTTAAAGTGTATTATCCAGAGATATTTTAAACTTGTCAATTAAGTTTTATTTTATCAAAAAAAAATGTGAGTTTAATTCATCAAATTTTTCTTATTTCATGTAAAATCTAAGTTTGATAAATGTTAGAGAAGAACGGACATGTCTTCTATTACACCGAACATGTCATCTATTACACTAAATAGAAGTCAAAAGCAAACGGCTGATATTTACTTGGATTTCTATTTAAAATGATGTAATAGTCTGAGTTCGTTCTTCTTTAACGTATAAAACTTAGAATTTTGCATCTTTTTTAAAATGAAAAAAGAAAATTTGATGACATACCTTTTTTTGGGGTAAAATAAAACTAAATTAACTAAGCTGAAAACAGCATTGCTAATATACTGTAATTTAAACCTCCGACATATTTTTAAGATATCACAAGCATTAAAAAAATTGCGTGTTTTTGATAGGTTGCACAATCTGCAAATTAGTTTGATGCACAATTCTATTAAGTAGTTTTTTTTTTCTTTCTTCTTATTATTATAATCTCAGGTTTATTTATCAACAAGAATATGAATACATATATGAATGAATCACTTGTCATTCTATTCAAAAACTGAAATTATAAATATACAAATTAATATTTAAAATAAAAGGCCCTAGCCCACAAGGATATGGGCCTAATTCACAAGTGTTACAAAAAGAAAATTTGATTCGAAAATTCATATTAAATAAACAAAAATAAATAATGAATAAATGAATCGAGTTAATGTCAATGGTAAAAGCACAAGTTTGACAAATATTTTTTAGCTTAAGATTTATCATAATACTAAATGTGTAATTAATTTATAATAGTTAATCTTCATTTACGCAGTTCTTGGATATCAGGGTGTAAATTAAACATAAATTTTTCATAAGAATAATGGAAATGCTAAGGATTATGGGAAATGATGAAAACAAAAACAGCATTGTTTTTATTCTACTCACTATTAGCAACTTTTTGTTAGGGTAATTTTCTAAAAATTGTACCAATAGATGTGGAGGGATGGATTGGAATTTAGGCTAATAGGCGTAACATTTATACATAGAAAAACTATCTTATAGAGAATTTGAATCAATTTGAAAAAAATAAATGAATTAATCTCAGAATATCATGAGATTAATAAAAGCATAGAAGCCATAAATACTTTTACATTTTAACACATTTTCATTGTCTTATTTTTATTCTAAATCAAATATATACTGTTACTGTATATACAGTATACATACAGTATAAACGTATTTTTTCCCACAAACCGTGCTAGTTCAAATAATTGAACGTGTAATTTAAGAAGTGGGAGTAGTAGACCTACTCAAATCATGTTAGTCCAAAAATGTGTAAATTAAATCCGAGTTAAATTAAATAGAAACTTACATGTAGGCTATACTAAATTAAAACTAGAGAAAATACTGTAAATAGGTAAACTTACAGTAAGATATAAGTATATTACAAATAAGTCTTTTTTTAAAGAAGTAAATTACTTTTTTTGTAAAATTTGCACATTTGGAATCCTGTGGATAAGATATCTTTTAAAAAAAAAAAAAAATAGTAAACACATTAAGAAGGGTGCCAAGCCATGATTTAACCAAGAGTGTCAAAAACCTCAAAGAGTGAAAGAGGCTTTATCCTCATTTTATTTTTAATATGAAATTTATACATTAAGATCTGTCAATTTCATATCAGATTATATAACTTACTAATATGTTTACATAATTGTTTCAGTTATAGATTATAAAAGTAAGAAATCAAAGTTTTGAAACATCATGGTACCTATTCAACTGACTGAAATATTTTTTTTGGCACCCCCTTTTACTGATAGCAATTTTGAAACCAGATTCAGGGGAATTGTTGAACTATTGTCATTACACTAATGTATTAATCATAATCCGCTTTATAGTCAAGCAACTAAAGTGTATCATCAAACATCAGTCTTAGGAAGTTTTGATAGCATCACTAAATACACTTTTTAAAATCTATCTAGTACCGGTATATCAGTATTGCCTGATACTGTATAACACTTTTCATATCAGCGTGACATTGAGGTACATTAGTATCAATGTTCTAGCATTCAGAAAAGTTATATTTTAATTTGTTCAACATCTACCATTCAGCAGTTCTAACCTTGAGTGATTTTCACTGCACTTAATCACTTCTTTTAATTAAAAGAAGTTATCTTTTATAATTGATTTTTTTTTGCTATGAAGTGAATTCATCTCTTCCTATAAAATATAAGGATAAAACTTACTATCTTTCAATGTGGCCATTCCTCGCACTTGAACACTAAAAATAAAACAAAAAAAAGTATATGTTATTGCATTTTTTAAAAAAATAAAATTTTATATATATAAAAAAATCTTTAATAAATTTATTGCTTCATTATTTGCACAAAAAATAAATTTAATATATTTTACTTATTTTTAGGATAATTTTTTTTTAATTTCTTTTAGCAATTAAGACAAAGTTAAACAGGTTAGAAAAACATTAACTTTATTCTATAATAAATTTTATTCTGTCATAAAAGTTCCTATTTTAGAATAGTTTTTTTAATGTGTTTAATGATTTATAGAAACACATCAATATTATCCAGCTTTTAAATCAAGTCTAATTTATAAAGAGAGCAGCATAAAAAGAGTAAAATAAGTACCGTATTTACAGTAATAAGTACATATCAACGAATACTGTTTGCAGATGTTTAACCAATATTTTAGACTGTTTGGTAACCATATCCTAGGAAATGACCATCTTGTATTTAATTTTTTTTTACTGCCTGGAGTCTAACTTGGAACAAATCAAGCCTGACTTTTGGTATACTGTACATTACGTCTTGGCCAGATTCGTCGGGTGTTATTATAATTACCGCACGACCAATCATCTGCATTTAATTTTGACTAAAATACATTTTGATCTTGATAAATAATTTGATTCATTTACAGCTGGAAATATACTGTATGGGTATAAACCTTATTTTACATGTAAATCATATTTAACTCTCACTAAGCGTGTTGGAACATCCTGTGCACCAATGGCTTATTTTTAGTTCAAATGTATTTCAGTATTTATATTCCTTCCCTACATTTTATTCTTCACTGAAGCTTTTTTTTAAAAAAAAAACTGATTGGTTATTCAATCTTATGGAGTGTAATTTAGCTTAAATTTCAGCATCTTGGTGCACAGCGCATGCTACACATCCGGTCATGTTAAGTAAATTTGATTTTCAGTTATAGCTTATGTTATTTAATTCCGGTGGCCAAAATTATAATCTGATAATATTTTTGACAAATATATTATAAACATTTAAATATTTAACCAATAGAAATGATTTCAAATATAAGCTAAATGTAGTAGCAGAACCTATAAGTAAAAATATATCAAATTGCTTTTCATAGTAATTGTTTTTATTTTTGTACTGTCGATCAGAAGCAAAAGAATAATCTTCTTGTGTCGTCTGTTCTCTGGTTGACGTCTGGCTAACCTATTTCCACTCTAATTAATAATTTTTTTTTTTTACTTCATAAATTCAAAATTGTTTTAACATTTGAGGGAACATAATACAGTTAAGCTCTAATTCATTACTCAGATTTAGTAAGGTTTTACTTATAGTAGCCTAGTTAATAATCTAAGTTGCTCAGAAATTTAATGTGTTGTAAACTTTTATAGGCTAATTTCTTATATAAAAATAATTTTCTTATTTCTTTTATAAACTACAGTCATGTAATTTTTTTAGTGTAGATAGTCAATAAAAAATTACCGTAGTTTATGAATTTATATCTGTTAACTAGGGCTCGGACGAATCGGCTAAAATGCCATTTGAATATTCGAACTGTGTGTACTGACTACTGAAGATGTAATATTATCTTTATAGATACCGGTACTATAAATTTTATCCCCAATAATTCTTTAGTTGCATATGGGTTTCAGGTCCCTTTTATGAATTATTTTCAAATATCCTAAAACAATGAATACCTACAGTATATGTAGTAATGCATCCCAATATCTTTGGTATACAGTATATGCTCCCAAATTATATTAAGACACTTTGTTTTAATATTTTAATGAGCTATCTGACTTACTATATAATTCAACTATCTGCTTGTGTTCTAGGTATTCAAGACTGCTGATCAACATCCAGACAGTTGTATATAACCTACATGGACTCTACTGGCTACACCTACAGTATATGAAGAATGCATTTTAAAATATATCAACCTTTCAATAATCCCCAATTATGTATCAATATATATTCCTTAGGCCAGATTGTCCTTTATTCCTTCTTTTGTAAACAATTGTATATGGATAAATTGATTATTTTTTTGTTAAATTTAACCCTTGGTACCATTCCTTACTGTATAGGATTAGAACTCAATATATCAATCATAATAAAAAAAAATATTAATGTTTACAAAACTCCTACAATGAAATTATCAATTTTGATTTAATAAAATTTTGCATCAGTAAATACATCTCCCTCTATTGTCCTCCCCCAACAGCCTTCATTAAGTGTAATGACCAGTAGCCTACTATTAAACACTATGACAAATATATCAACCCAACTTTAGGTCCTTTTTTCCGACATATGTGTTTATATATAGGGGAAAGTGACCAGTTGTACCTTTGACCAGTTGTACCTTTGATCACTCATGCTTTAGAGCTATCTGCTAGGAGAATGTGGCTATAAAAATTTCACAGTGTATAATAGCCACCAGAGTTGCTCCTGAACCAACTTTAAGGATATCTTAATTTGTGTTCCTACAAAAAAATATCCATTTTCAACAAGCAAACATAGTTATTTTCTACATTTTTTGTCACCTCATAAAATGTTAACAAATGAATATATTTTAACATTTATCTTTATTTATTTATCTGTTTTGGGATCTTCACCTCAAAGTGCTCCTCCAGATCCCACATCTAAAAAAATACAATACAACACGCAATATACAATGATTATACAAATAAAAATGTGCACAATGAATCAATTATTGATATTAGCAAGATAATCCAAAACCTTATTTTTAAAAAAAGAAAAAAAAAAGATATATTCCTGATGTCAACTGGAATAGTATTCCAACATTTAGAAGCTCTTTTGGAAAAAGACTTAGATGCTTGTGATNTTTTCCTATACTCTATTTTTAAATTTTTAAAGGTCTTGGACCTAGTCCCATAAGAATGAGTTAGGGATCCAATTTCCAGGAATCAGAGAGATAATTCGGGGCATAACCATTAATTGACTTCCATGTTAGAAAATAAGATGAAGTGTTCTCAGCAGTTCAAGTGGGTGCCAACCCAATTCCTCTCTTGCGGCTGTAGCACTAGACCGTCCCTTACCAAATAGATTACGATGGCCCTTGCGGCAGTATTGGAAACTACCTGTAGCCTATCCATTAAACTCTTTTTACAGGTTCCCCACAGAATGTCACAGTAGTTAAGTCTAGAGACGACCAAAGCAAAATATATTGAACATAAACAGGATCTATCAAGATAGGCTCTAAGTTGAAACAACATTTTAGCTAGGCCCATTGTTTTCCCAATCAAAGATGTAAAATGAGGTTCCCAAGTAAGAAATTGGTCCACCAAGATCCCTAATATCCTGAGTTCCTCAAAAATGCTAATAGATTCACCACAACATAAAATGAATAACCTGTCGAGAGCAAAACTTTTTATTCGTTTTCTTGTACCAACTACCATCATTTTGGTCTTTTTCGGATTTAGCATTAATCCATTTAAACTTATCCACTGTTCAAGTTTTTTTCTATCTGAATTAAGTTTAAGGTTAATCATTTTAATATCAGAACCGCTCAAAGAGAGCACAATGTCATCAGCTAACAAACTAAGCTTAGAATGAATAAAAACATGTGATGCCATTTGTGAAAATATTGAAAAGGAGTGGCCCCAAAACAGAGCCCTGGGACACTCCCGATCTCACTCTTTGGCTTGATGTGATCACATTATTATGTCTAATCATCTGAGACCTGTCTAACAGAAAACTATTAAACCATGATAGCTCAACAGTACCTAGTTATCAGGTCTTTCTACTTTTTAATGATTAGTTGATGGGGAAGACAGTCAAAGGCACTCATCAAATCTAGGGAAATGACCACTACGACATTGCCAGAATCAATGGAGCCAAGTCCAACAAACAGGTAAGGGTTGACTATGACTTCCTAAAACCATTTTGTGCAGTACTCAAATTATCAATAAAAACCTGCAATTAGGAATGAGCTATTTTCTCCAATATTGTGTCCTGTGTAGCTAGGTACATCTAAGGCCAAGACCAAGTCTCCAATGTTGAACTCACACAGATGGTGCCCTCTATCTTTGTTTCTGGCATTGGAGATGGAGGCGTTTTGAAGGTTGACGAAAACTTCTGCTTTCGCTGCCTCCAGTCTTTCCAAGATGGTGTCTTACCAAATCTATTCTTTCTAAATTGCTTTCGTTCTCATTTAAATTAAATTCAGAGAAAGCATCATACTAGTAAAATCCATGAAATATGTAAAATGGGACTTGTTTAGTGCTATGTACTGTATTATTAATAACTTGCATGTCGTCCCAGTCTGTAAATTTTTTTATTGCAGTAGTGTGAAATTAAGTTGAGTATTTTGGTGTTAATTCTTTCACTTACCCTATTGGAGCGTGGCCAATAACTCTGGGTTGTGATCCTATCTATCCCTAATTTCTTATATAAAGTTGACATTATGTATGCTACTAATTGTGGCCCACGATCTGACAGAATGCACTTGGAACCGCCGTAACGCTATATACATAGTTTTCATGTAATTGGTAGCGATTAAATGGGCTTCTTGACTTGTGTTGTTGAAAAGGGGTCCAAAATATCAAAACTGCCCTTTTTGACATGCAGTCTGAGGAAGGCGGTTCGACAGCTTGTAATTGTATAGGAGCTTTTACATGTCCTCTGATCATACACTGGCATTTTTCGCAGCTCTTAATGTATTCCCTAATATCTGTGAATATTGTTTGCCAAGTGAGAGTTCTTTTTATTTTGTATGCAGTTTTTTCAAGTGAAAAGTGTCCTACGATTAGGCTATCATGATATGCAAACATAACATCCGGTATGAGGGATGCTGGGACTATTGTTCTGTAGGGGTGAAATTTGATTTTCCTAATTGTAATAGTTTTTGAAGTAATTAATTTTCATCCAGTATGAAGTTTTCATCCTTCGATTTGCCTTCTTTTATTTTATTAATAATTTATTTGCAATAACTGTCATTTTGTTGTTCTGCTCACATTAGATCGATTGTGATTGGTCTCTTACTGATTTCTAATGCGCAAGATGTTGTAGTCTCGTCCTCTATGTGACTTCGCGCGAGCATATCAGTGAAACTGTTTAGTTTACCAGGGATGTGTTCGAAATGTATATCGTTTTGTTGTAGATTTATCATCCATCTGGCCACTCTTGCATTTGCATCTTTTAATTCCACTATGTATGTTAATGGCTTATGGTCAGTTAGTAGTAATATTTTATTACCATAAGTCATGTGCTTAAATTGGTCTATTGCAAACACGATAGTGTTTCTCGCTCAATCACCACGTAATTTCTTTCTGCTATATTCAGTCTATGACTGGAATATGCAATGGCTGTAGTTCTCCATTCTCATTTTCTTGTTAAAGTACTGCTCCTAATGAGGTAAGGTAGGCATCTGTCTTCATGACGAATGGCTTGTCATATTTTGGAAACGCACGTAGAGGTGCGGTAATTAGTATTTGTTTTAATGTTTGAAAGGCTACCTCAGCATTATCATTCCATGTAATTGCAGTGTTTCTTTTCTTTAGCAAGTCATAAAGGGGAGCAGCTATCTCAGCAAAGTTTGTTATAAATTTTCTGTAAAAGTTTAAACTGCAAAGAAAACTTCACTCCTTTTACAGTTGTAGGGTGCGCTAACTTTTGTATGGCGGCTACGCTATTTTCCAGAGGTCTACACCCATTTTTATTGACCATGTGCTCTAGATATTTTATAGATTCCCTAAATAAATGGCATTTTGATGGTTTAACTGCTAAATTTACTTTTTCTAATGCTGCGAGTACCTCTTCTAACGTTTCTAGTTGTTCCTCAATATTGGGGGAATGTATAATCAGGGCTCAAATTTCATGGTAGCCCGGTAGCCCATATACAAAAACAATTTTTGGCTACCATATTATGAACAATAGCAGCCCGGCTTGGCTACTAAAATTAGATGTTTATTTTTTAAAAAAAATTGCTTGTTGAAATTAACGATACATTATTTAACAATATATATATAGGCTATATATATACAGTAAAACCCCACCAGTTTGAACCCCTCAAGTCCGGGAAAAAAAAATTAATCGTCTAATTGTACTGTAGGTCTGAGATCCAGATGCTTGAATACTAACGTCTGGATCTCAGACCTACCAATAGATGCAATTTTTTTTAATGCATTATATAGAAATTCTGTACAATCCGAACAACTCTACAGTCTGAACAGGGCTTGGTCCCAATTAATTTGAACTAGAAGGTTTTACTGTATATATTTTTAATAATAACATATCTCTTCATAATAGCCTTCATTGACATGAATTTCATGAATCTTGGCCTCTTCCAATGCAGTTGAATTTAATTTCAATTTTTTGGAAAGTGACCTTGGGGTTTTTAATTTTTT
>PXIH01S0004853.1:9216-21160 GCA_003024985.2 Euperipatoides rowelli | reverse complement strand
GAATATAGAAACCTCCTCAATAATAATAATATTAATAATAATAATAATAATAATAATAATAATAATAATGATGATGATATTGATGACAATGATGATGATAATGATGATCCTTATAATAATAGTAATCATTTTGAGGGTGGTGATGATGATGGGATGATAATGTTGATGATGATGAGGAGGATTAGGATGATGATGATGGTTGAGGTGATGATGATAATGATGGTGGTTGTGATTATGATGACAATAATGATAATAATAATAATGATATAAATAACAGCAATAAAATTAATGATAATGATAATTAATAGTAAAATACAAAAACAAAAGTGTGTGACCTTATAAAAAAATAATAAAAACAGCACTTTTTTGCTAATTAATAATTCAAAATAAAATGTTATTAATTAAAGGTCTAATTAAAAGTTTATAATCTATTTAATATTTATTAGATTTTTTTAAAAACTGATCATTGATTCAGGAATTAATTACCGTTATATTTGCGTGGTAGTTGTTTTAAAATTTATGAATGAAATTTATAGCTACTCGTAGATATTAGATTGTAAATCTACAGTTTAAAATAAATTGTTTCAGTTGGACATTTTTTTTTTAATATCATGGATAATTTAATTGATGCTGAAACCTCACTTTGTTCTGACAGTCCAAAGATAAATCTACATTTTTATTAGCTTTTGAAGACATATAAGCTCATAAGAATTGCTTGCCATATTGTAGTATTTACTTTGAGAACGACGTATGTTTTCATATAATAAATCTTGACAAAAAATAACAACTTGCAAGTCTATTTACATTAGTCGTTAAGAAATAAAAATGCGACGAAATTAAAGCAATATTCGAATAAATAATAAATCAAATTTAGTGTAGGCTAATATTTACAAAGCTTTTTTTATTTTATATATTATCTCAACTTTTTTCTAATCCTTCACTTAGGACAAAACGTGGAATTGTGGGAGGAAGATTATAAACTTTCTAGTAAAAAAAAAATAATAAAGTATACAGGTGGCGGACTGGGCCAGTAGGATAAGGGACATTTCCTACTAGGTTGAGTAAATCTAATGAAAAATGGTGAGACGCAGGCCGTAGGAAAAATAGTTTGTGGCCGGGAGCGGGGATTTTCTTGTATTATATCTATCTATGGAATACTAATTAGCTACAATCAAAAATATATTGCCATATACTGCAGAATATTGTTTTTTTTTAAATGTTAATGAAAGATTGAGGAGCTAAGAGTGGATTATAGGAATGAGCAGTTCAGCTGCTTTAGGAGCACTTACATAATGAGAGGACATANTGTGACCATCCACATTTATTTTATATTTAATTTTTAAATAAATCTCCAATAATTTAATGTAAAAAAAATGTAAATAGGCAAACTTGTTATTCTTAATAATGAAAAAAAATTAGAGAAATCAATCCTTATTATGTGTTACCATTTTAACTTTTATAAGAAATAATAATAAAAATTTAATAGGATTTTGTATCTGATAAATTTTTAGACTATTTTATTTATCCATTGTAGTAGTATACTAGATTTTAGTGAAAAATCCAATCCATCATCAAAATAAACATGAATATGTAAATAATTTCAAAGTTTCCAGGATACTTTGCCACCTGATCTCCTGACAAGGGGCTATGCAATGGGTTATATGCTCTTTGGCCCCAACAGGAGACATTCCCTGGAATCCTTTGTGTTCCCCCCAAAAAATAGAAAAACCTACCATCCCGGACTTGAAAATAAAAACAGCATTTTCTTAGGGCCACTATTTCAACTTTAACACTGAGACAATGTCCTGCCAATCTGCCCGTGAAAGCATAATCATTAAAAGTTTAAATTAGGGCCTTAAAAGCATTTTAAAAAGTCAAATAAGTTAACTATTCAAAAAAATAATCTTGCAAATTAAAAAATAAAATTCAAAGTCAACAACTGTGGGAAATCTGAATTTAAAAAAAATTCTATAAATAAGTTAGTTTTTTTTTTTAATGGTTAAGTTATGCAGTAGCCTATATGATTAAAATGCTATGCCTTATAGGTCTAAATATTCAAGTATTTTAATATATTCGACAAGGAGATCTAATGTAATGCATTAGTGGACTGGTTGGTGCTTGGTGAAAGTGTGTCACAGTCTCATTAGTGCTAGAAAAATAAATTTCCTGCAATAATTTTTATCAATCTAATCTCAGAAAATATTGTAGCCTCTTTTGTTGATCTATATTATGTTCACCATCCATTTTTCTGCTTTCATATGCAAATAATAATATGTATTAAAATATGGCCTGCGTTATTCATACAGGGACAACCTCACTGTATGTTGTTGTCCTTCATATTTGTATTTGTATTTACAGGGTTAGAGTGAACTACGCATGCGTGGTAAATGATTATCGTATTCCCCAATGCTAAGTGAATGTAAATTGAAATTATTGAATGAATATCTTTTTAAATTAAAAATATGTAATCTATTACATAAAACGTGTTAGCTTCTATGTCACTTTATAATTTTAAAACGCAAATTTGAATTTAAATGCAATAATCTATAACGATTCTACGCAATAGCAAATGATCCCTTCGATTAAGCGCCCCCGTAGGAATAAGGACTATGGTAGGAAAGTATTATTTCATACCCCCTCCCATAGGAATAATCACTTCCTAAAAATATTCCTTCCTATTAAAAAATTTATAAAATCATATATACAATACATGAGATGAGTGAGGATACCATGGCAGAATTGAGAGATACAGACATGAACCAAACAAACAGCATAACCATTTTCTAGAGACAAAGTGAGTCAGGTCAAATCACCCAGCCAAGTTGTGGCATAATAATCTACTTTGTACAGTAAGGAATACCAGTGGTGGATTGCAAGTTATAAAATGATTAAATGACATCACAACAATCAAATTATAGAAGTGAGATAATGTAAAATATTCACTTCTAACAGCTGACATCATATAATTTTAGGCTTTAGAGATCACTCAAACATACCACTGATGTCACTTTGTTCTGAACCAACCACTTGGGACATAACATTGCTTTGTGGTAAAATAAATCATGACATCTGACTTGTTCTTCTCACAGATGCTCTTTCTTTTATTAATTAAGGCTCCAAAAAACACTCTAGGATGTAATGTCAATTGTTCTAGACCTACATTTTATGCACTCAGGATGTGAGCACTCTGTTGTGGCAATAGGACTGTTGACACGTAACTAATTCTGTCTACAGACACGTATTCTGGGCATTAGGGGTCCCAAAATATCAGGAATATGATATCAAACTAGTCTTCCACAGAAAAATTTGGCAATCTTTTGTGGTTTAGAAATTGCCAACCTAAGAATTGTTCTCTCGACAGATCATTTAGGAGTTTCTGAAAGATGTGAAGTTGACAAAGAAGGAGGGGGGGGGGGAGCAGAATGAAAATGAAATTTCTAACCCATTATCTGGTCTTTTTTAAAAATAGTTGTACTTCTGGTTTCTGTTTCTTAAATGTAGAGGAGGTTTTATGTGATAAGGTCACATCTAGGTCAAATGTCACTTCACCTCAAGATGGTCAACTTCTTAATCCTGTTTTTAAAAGTCTAAGAGGTTTTTATATGTACCTAAATATGGTACGATGACATCATATTTCAAGATGGTGGCCCTTTCTGTTCTGATTCAAACATGACTTTCTGTTCCTCTTAGACCACTTCTAGTCCCAATTAGACCACTTCCATTTCCTGTTTAGGTCCTTCAAGTTCTGTTGTGCATCACTTATTGTATTTCTGGGCCACATCTGAATCTTTTTTTTAAGAAGGTTGCACATCCATTATAGTTGGATTTGGAAATGACATCATATCCACATGATGACCTTTCTGGTTTCTGTTTAGGCTACTTTTGGTTCAGGGTCAAAGGTCACTTCTGATATTTCTAGCCCTGGCAGTCTTTTTTAAGATGCTAACACTTCCATTATAGTTAGACTTGCAAATGACATCATATCCAATATAGTGGGTCTTTCTGGTTTCTGTTTAGGCTACTTCTGTTTCAGGGTCAAAATTCACTTTTGGTATTTCTGGACCCATACAGGTTTTTTTCAATATGGTAGCACTTTAAGTTCCTGTTTAAGCAAATAAGTTGAGATATGTATGAAAAATAAAATCATATGATATCAAAAGACTAAAGACCCATGAAGATATATTTGGTTGTGTGGAGTCCGAATTTGCTAATCCTGAATCGATCTAGAAATTCCCAAAATGGCAATTCTGTCTAGTCTCATTTCACCGTCTGAAAAATGAAATTTATCTGAGCTTAAAAAAAGTATATGGCTGTGAAGGATATTATGCTGAATTCAGTACTGAAAATCCTGATGAAGGAGATAGGGCTATATATGTTTTTCTTATCCCCACTTCCTGTTTCTGTGTGGACCATTTCCGTTACACTAGGCACGTTTTGGGCAAGAGATTTGAACTCTGTATTACATAACAGTTGGGTTTAAAAACAAAATTCCATTAAATTTGGATGAAAATAAGAATTTTATATTTATAGTGGGTTTTGTCCAATTTAAAACATAGAATTATAGATTTTAATAAGAAATTATTAATCAATCAGGTGTAGTGATCGGGCTTGTTTAAATATTTATTCTAGAGAACCTTATATCATAGAAACTAAAAAATTGAAGTGTCTTTCAGTCAATAATTAGATCTAACTTTGTTAAATTGGAACTATATGTCTATTTGTTATAATTTTTTGCTTGGCCCATAGAATGTTATTGTTATTCCCATGTTAAATTTTTTAGAAATTTTTTTTTAAACTTTTCCTGACTTTTGACGAGGATCTGACCATTTACCTGGATGTGACATTTGACCCAGAACTGGAAGTGATGTTAGACTGTGTAAGAGAAAGCGAATAGAACAGCTGCAAAAAAAATCTATCAACAGGCAAATATGAAGTACAAAAAATGCCTAAATTGTATTGTAAATTTTGCCTAAAAGGGATATTTAATGTACAATATAATATACTTGTTTTTTTTTTGTTTATTTGTCTGAAGCCATGACATTTCAATGATTAAACAGACACAAACATGATGTAAATTTGGTTTATCTACAGGTATATGTAGATAAACCAATTTACATCATGATTCATAAGCTAATTTACAGTTTATTATATTTGAATTAATCTATCAAAAGAAATAGAAAAATAGCTAAACATCCCTGCAGAGCTAGATGAGCAGTCTGGGAAGGTCGACTCAACATACCCGCGACACCACTGTTACTGGTTCCAATCCGGCCAGGCCAAAAATTTCCGGATTTTTTTCATTTGTTTTATAATGTTTTTTAAAGATGAACTGTATTAAAAAATTAATTTGTAACTGAATTACTTTGTATATTGTGACTATTCAATGAGTATTTATTGATGGTTTTGTATAAATATGAAATTCAACAATATTTTTTTTTTTAATGTAGCTAAACAAATTTTTCTAATTAAATATTTTCTAGAATTGTTATTGTACTGGTCTATTTATTAATTCATTTTAATTGTTAGAAATAGGAGCAATATAATTATTGTTTTTTTTATTTATAAATATTTATTAATTTTTTTCTAGCAAGATTAAACTGTTAAGTAATAAACAAAATATTGAAGCACTGGTAACATAAAATTAGCCTAGTAATGTTATCACCAGTTGTCAAGCGCTATTAGCACATTCAATTGATAGATAAGTAGAAATCAGCATAATTAGAGAACAGTTGTTGCCATACCTCACTACATTAGATCAATCTACCATGATGAAAGAGAGTAAAAGTTTACTTCTAGAGGGAGGAGAATATTGGTTTCTTTCCATAATGTGTAATAATAAAAAGATGTGACAATGGGTCTGTGAATAAACAGAATAAATAAGCATTGTTTTAAAAAAATGTAAAAACTTAAGTACTGATATTCTGAATGAAAATATTAAATCTTTTGTATTTATTCTGAAAGCATTTTACATTTTTTTTTCATTGATTTATACTATTAATTCTTAAAATACAAGTTTTATTTATGTTCTATGGAACCTCTATATAACCTTCTTGATGTAGTATAGTTCTTTAATAAGCTAACATCTTTGCCGATATGATTACAACTACTAATCCAATTCCCCGAGATGTGAACTACAGAGTCTTCTGTTAAATGAAATATGACTTTTCCTACTAAGTAATTACTATTTCTGTCAATCAAAATGTAAGAAAATATACAATAGAAACTTCAAATGAAATACCAATAGTAACATCAAAAGAATTAATATTTTGCCAATAAAGTTCAGGCCTAATCTTTATTATGTTCAATTCATTGCTTAATTTAGAGTAAATAAGTATTTTATAAACCATTGTGCAGAAAATGTCGATTTTATTAGATAATGTTGTTGCATTATAAGAATAAAATTTACTATGCATCTATTATGGACTTGGAAATGACATCATTGTTGTTATCCCTTTTTTCATTTAATCAAATATTTTTTTTATTGATCCTTTATATTTGCAATGTAAGTTTATTTTCAACTTAATCAATGCTTTTTTTAAAAAAAACTTTTGTATAAATGTTACAATTTTATTTTTGTGTGTAAATATTAAATAGTTTACGGAAATCAATTTTTGCTATCTCAAGTAGCAAAATATCTAAACTTCATAGATGGGAAGTAGAAAAACTGGGGAGGTGGGTCTTTCATTAATGAATTTTAATTTAGCCTTGATATTCTACTAATAAATATTGATAGAGAGAATAAACTGATTTTTATTTAGAACAAATATCACATTTTGTGACTAAAGACTAAAGAATAAATAAAATATAAATAAAGTAATATATTAGGAAATAGGCTTGTAAAATAAGTTATAAATGAAATTCGTAAGCTTGTGGTCTACCAATACATTTACAAAGTGCTCTATTACATCAAATATTTTATTTAATGTCCTAATCTTTAAACAAACCCTAATTCAATTAAGTGAATTAATAATTATGATCCAACCCTAATACTCTACCACTGGCAATAGAGTAACTTACTGTAAATATGCCATGAACTGCAAATTGTAGTTGCACTAGAAATTTATTTTACTGGTAAAATAATTCAACCTCTTGATACAAATAATACAGTGATTAGAATATTCCACAAAAGACAGGCCGCTCCTCAGTGTTTAAATTACTTATAAAAGTGATCTTCATTAGTTTCTCAATATGCTGGGCCACTTTTGTTTTCATGTGGCCAAAAAGTTTGTTAAGCGAGACAAAATATACCATATATTACCACATATAATTAAAAACGTAAATGCCAAACATTAGTCATTCTTATTTTAAAATAATAGGATGAAATCAGGAAAAAAGCTAGCTCAAGACCACTTTTCTTGTCCAACTAGAAATATAAAAGATGCTGATTCATTGATTTGTCAAAGAGCCCAATTACTACTGACTGAAATTCTAAAATATGTCCACTCAGGTAAGAAAATTGGAAAAAGTATATTTTTTACTTTATACATTGTAAACACTAGTGATGATTGTGCTAAAAAATTCAGGTAAAATTTTATTCAAATTTTTATTAGAAGTATTAATGTTGGCAATAAAAATACTGTATGCATTGGAAGTATTAATATTGGCCAATAACATACTGGATGCATTACAAATATAAATATTGGTCGATAAAGATACTGGATGCATTAGGAGTACGGTATTAATATTGGCTGATAAAGATAAAGGATGCATTACAAGTATTAATATTGGCTGATAAAGATACTAGATGCATTTAGGAGGAGTATTGGCTGATAAAGATACTGGATGCATTAGAAGGTAGTTTCCTAATGTTCATTATTACTTCTACTATCAAATGTCTTCATCCAAAGTTGCCACTTGTTGGTTATTGAAGACTATTTTTCCAACAAATTGAAATATGATGACCATAGATACCACTGCAACTGTGTTAATTTGTAGCATAGGCTAGACACTTCTCATTTTGTGACAAGCTACACTAGTTATTAAAGTTTCTTGGAATTATTATTAAATTTTATAATTCGGAGTTATTTGATGATTTATAATGCTTCTTTCAAGTATTTACTGATACACCGCTTGAAGGTTTTCCATTCATATTTGCAATACCTTTAACTGAGCCTTAGATATTTCTGCTGACTTAAAGTTGTTGATGGTTTTATTCAATGTCAGGGCATATTCCATCAATAAATCTTCTCTCAAAGCAGCGTCCCTTTGTTAAAAAATTTAGCAAATCTCCAATCATTCTTTCAATTTTGCTACCATAATCATAATCAACTGCTAAAAGTTTAAGTTCTGTAAACGATTATTAGTAGTTTGATTTGCTTTTTGTATTATGTTGTTCAATAATGCCCTTGCAAGCATTAAATCTTTGTATGCTTATGCAGTTTATTAAACTTGTTAAAAAATATTATGTTGTTGATATAATTTCAGGATGTTCTATTCTTGGTAGAGGAAAGCTAAAAAAATTTATATGATTAGAATATGCTGCTGACCCCAATACATGTAGTAATTGCACCATTTGTGCTCTTGATGATTTCCTGTTGTACTTGCTTGCTGCTTCATAAATTTAACACATTTCCATTGTCTAATTACTGAGTAGAGTTGACTCCTGGTTTTAAATATTCAAGGGAGTTTTATATAGGCCTATATAGCCACCATGTTGTTGCAAAATAAAAAAATCCAATAGCCTACTTATCTTGTTTTTCAGAGTTTATTTTTCTTCTATCACTTGCTACATCCTATGTTATATTTTTCCAAAGATATATACTTAATTAAGGTTGTGTGTGTGTTTAATAAGGCATGTTGTCTGTATTCAATAACACAGAATCCAAACTTATTAACATCATCTGCTGGTATCTCAGTCTAGTGGTGAACCACCAAAACAAGAATTTTCACAATTTATTCACCGACAGACATTCCATTGCTTTATTCTTGACACTGTAAGTTGTCTAAGTGAGTATAGACTAGTCTAATGTGAGAATATAATTGATAGGTTTAACAATATGCAGTTAGTCAATGCATACTTCACAGATTGGTGAAGAAATATTAAGACCAGCAATATTTATTCAGCACACTAGAATATAATTCATTATAAATGAAATGGAATATATGAATGGATATAGATTATAAATAGGATGGCTTTTGTACTTGTGCTAGGTCATGATTTGTATCATTCCAACCACTTTAATAAGCAGACCACTAGAGGTTTAGAGTTAATGGTATTCAATTACAGTATTGATGCAAGACTATATAGTGTGACAGCTTGCCTGGAGTCCTCCAATCCTGTTGTTTTGTGATTTTAATTTTCTGCCCAAATTGGCTCATGGTTGATTATATAGCTCTGGATTTTATTGAACATGGCTTAATTCTATTCTTTCTTCATGTTTTAACATTTCAAGGCCGTGAGACATGATTGCTTGTTAGGTGATTTATAATATTTATGACCCAAAGCACAAGACATTAAATTATTTCCTCTGATTCATTTGTATTTTTCTGAAATATAAATTACTTTGCTTAAATATTTATCTGAATGTANTTTAAAAATATATGCTCTTCAAATTTATTGGCTTCATTAAATAGCCTACTAATTTCCTCTTTTTTTATTGCATTCGTATTTTTTAATTTTTTTTTTTACATGAATGATGATTTATCTTTATTTCTGTATTAACATTTCTTTTTACATGCTCAAATATTTTATATTATCTACCCTAATTGGGAGGGGGTGGGGGGAATCCTTTATTTTGTTATATGATTTTAAGTATTTATATTTGGGTGTTATAACTTTTAAATGGTTGGTCAAATTTATTTACATTAATTCATTATTTTCTTTTGATTAAAAATATTTTTATTCATTCTTTTTCAAATAATTTATTTGCCTTCTCCCTTTTAAAATAAGTATGTATTTTATTCTTGATGGATTTCTTTTTCTCACTTCTGCATAATAATTACAAATATTGCTTGTCTTATTGCTGAAGCAAGCTTCACGTCACTTATTAATCTTTAAAAAAATATCTTTCATTACTTCTTAAATTTAGAATACTTTAAACTTTCATAAAACTAGTGTAATTACTTATGCTTTCTGTTAGTAATTTATATTTTATATTAACAAAATGTCAGGTACATTAATCAACCCTTTTTTATTTATTATTTTCTCTGGTTCCTTTTCATTAGGCTTATTAATATTTTCTATTCAAGTAAAACTTCAATACAAATGCAATATAAAAGCTGAATGAAGAAATGACGTCAAAGAAATTGCATTTAAAATAATAAATATTTATTAAAAAATAGAATAGCTGACTTATTATAATATCTNTAATTACATTGACATTATCAAAGTCCCAAATCTGAAAGCGTGTAAATTACAAGAATGAAAATGAAAAAAAATAAGTTACAATGAGCTAAAATTTTATAAAAATAATTATAGCAGACCATTGTTTATTATCATTAAATGTTTTTTTAACAAAAAAAATATGCTTATATTAAAATCATTTCTAGAAACAAGGCAGAAATTCAGTTTTCACATAACCAACAATGAAACAGTAAGAAATATTAAACTAACTAAATATTAAATCAAAAATAATGATTATTCATTTATTCACTCTAAATCCCCTTAAACACGGTCATTAAGTTTTGGAATGAACGCTCCAAAACGCCATGTTCTTCATCGTGTGTATCATGGAAGGCAAAAATGGGGGGGGGGGGGGGGCAAAAGGGGTCAATTGACCCCTCTAATTTTAACATGAGGGGTCAAAGTGCTTTATTTGACCCCCTTATCTCCATCACACACACCTACTGTATATTACATTAATATACAGCAAATAATATAATGTACAAACTGTATACCTTACATTTTTTTTCTTGAAAAGTAGTTAACAAGTTTATAATATACACGTAAATTTGCTAACAATAATAAATGAATAAAAATCAACAGGTGGAAAATAAACACCTTAGTGACAGTATATTTAGAATTTGTAAAATAAAATATTTTTATCTAAGAAAAAAGGGATAAACTACACTATCGTACTGGTTGATTTAAATAATTTAATTTTTTTTTTGATTTTTTAAATTACAAAGAGTACACTACAACTTAGTTAAAGTACATATAATGAATTAAATCTAAATTATTTACAGACTATTTACAGAAATATAGCTTTAAAAACTATGAAAGACTCAATTTAAAAAAAAAAGAGAGGGGGGGGGGGTAAATTACCCCTCCTCAACAAGTACTAGCTTGACCCCTCTGGCAATTATTACTCCTCCGCCCTTGGTGTGTATGGACTTCATTCCAGGAATGTGACAGTTATTAACTCCAGGAATGAAACTACATAAGCCTGCAAATTATGATTGAATGATAAGACTTGAGGAAATGGAATGAACGTGTGTACAACAGTCAGTGAAAATCCTGGCCTTAAGTCCAAGAATGTCATTCATGGACTTTAGTCCAGGAATGACATTCTTTTTTTAAGATAAATTGTCCACATTAAGAGCATGAGATTTAATAAACAGGTAAATTATTTCTTTGAGTAGTGCAAACTTTCTCCATAGACAATAGATTAGCAAGTCAGGTCAAGGCAAGTTTCTCATTTCTACTTCTACGGAATAGGTCTCTAGTCTGTTTTGATTCATCTCTTAAATGCATAAATTTGTTCCTAGTTTTCTGTAGGGTTAGGTCTGCAATCGATGAAATTGCTCTAAACAATAGCCAATCATATTCCTCTTCTTGTTTCTAAGTTATGATTTTTAGTTTTGCACATCAATTTGAGTATTGTTTTATGTAAAATAGTTTATTTTTACTTTATCTACTGTTTTACGAAAATCCAACAGTGTGTCTACTCTACTTAGAAAACCTAAGATAGGATTGGTTCAATGACTAACAAGATGGAGAGCAAATGGATAGCTCTGCACAAACTAAATCAATTGAGACAAAAACAACAGTGTGTCTACTCTACTT
>PXIH01S0004849.1:32821-45979 GCA_003024985.2 Euperipatoides rowelli | reverse complement strand
ATAAGAGATTTGCATTCATTGAAAACATGAAGTTTCAATGTAGGAAAGACAAATGCTTTATAACAGATTTGAATTCATTGAAAACAAAGTTATAATTGAATTAATTTAGCAAGTTGTCAAATCCCATTTTTAAAAGAATTAAGAAAAGATTAAGTGGGAATCGTGATAATTACCAGCTCTCTCATAATGATCAATCTAGTAATGAATTTTTGTTATATGGTTTTTCACATTTATTTTTGCAATAACAGATTATGTTTTTGAAGCAAATATTTAAAAACATATGAAAGGAAATTTTAATGTGCGGATTCATTATCTACCCAGCAATATGGCTGACAGAAGTAAGTTGAAATTATCTAAATCGGCGCTCAGCAAAGGATTATGTCACCTCTAGATTATCCTAGGGTTCAGGGTTACAGTAAGGTTAGGACTGTAAAGAAAATATAGTAAAATAGTTGAGAAAAAATAATAATTCTATACGTTACTTTGTGCGGGACTCCTAATGCTAATTATTTTGGCGGGCAGATAATGGATCCTGACCTTATTTTTTTTTATTGACACTTTTATACTAATTTTTAAACACAGTAACTTAGTTAGATAAACTAGTCCCTAATTATTCCACAATCACTTTTAAAAACAATATCAAATCATTAAAGTAACAGCCACTGTGTAATTTGCATAAAGGAGAATAATTTATTTTGCTTTCTGAAGACAGTAAACCCAAATACCATTTCATTTTACAATGGGGGGGGGGGGGGCAACGACCACATTATTCAAATTAAATGCATTTAAGACATTTACTTTCATTCTGTATTGACTGATTTTATTTAAAGAGATTTATTGGCTTGTAGTGGAGGAATGGATAATGATAATCTAATTTTAGGCATTGTTGACTTGTATTGATTTCATGTATTTATCTATTGATTTTGATTTTCCAATGTTTTTTTAATTAACTGAGTGGTGGAAAGAAAATTCACAAGTCCTTAAGAATTACAGTATTTAAGAACAGATTTTAATTTTTTTTTGTTTCATTAATGTAAAGCCAAATCTTATGAATCATGATGATGAAATATTTAAGCTGATTTTATATTTGTCTGAAAAATTGTGAGAAAAGTTCAGGAAATATGTCGATTGATTTATTGGAATTACTAAAGATTAGAGAAATACAGTATATCACTATAATTATAATGTGATATACTAGTACCATTTATCACAAATGCTTAAATTATTTATTTTTAAAAATGGTCATATTAATTCCAATGTGTAAAGAAACAGCTGATTTTTGTTCATGTATTGATTATTTTCATAACACGGTCTTTCTATTTTTAATAGTAGCCTACTGTAAGTGTAAATTCCATGTTAACAAATCTGATCAATTATGAGAGTGCAAACAGTTCATAAAACAATTGACTTCCTTTGCACATGCAAATTAATGCTAATTTGCAGTTTATTTTGCATGCAAGTGTATTCTTTCTTTTTTTAAGAATGTCACATGCATGGCTTTAACACCCAGTTGGAATGACTGCTACCATTCCAACAGGTAGTGGCTCCCCTCACTGGTACGTTGTTAGAGTGGTGGTATCCAGTCATAGACTAGCGTCTGGATCTCAGATCTACCGTTGTCATGCTACCCCAAAACAGCCAATCCGAGGTTGGCTTGTTGATAAATGCAAGCTGACCTCAGATTGACTGTTAGTTTATTTATTTATTAAGTTTGAGTTAGAGATGCTTTAATTTGCTATTATATTTATGTTGGAGTTAAGGTTAATAGATTGCCTAATAGGCTGCATGACAATGGTAGGTCTGAGAACCAGATGCTAGTCAGTTCAAGGTCTGTGTCTGCCCACCTTGCATCACAGCTACAACCATTGTTTGTTTGTTTTTTAGTTGTGGATTTTTGAATGTTTTTTTCCACTGTGAATTGCAGTTGCTATATTACTTTCATTTTGTTCCAACACAATAAACAGTTTGGACTTCAACTTCTTGTTCTTTATATTAAAGCCCTTCACTATAATGCTGTATACAGTGCTTGAATTTTGGATAATTAATTGGAGGTTAAACAGACCATTGATCTGTAATTAATGATAGTCCATAATCTTGGTTGTGGTAGTAGAAAATGCAAATGACTCCTACTTGTACCAATATGTAGTTTTATTTAAAATTAAAGATTTCTTAATATCGACAATTTTCTCAAAAGAAAAAAATAACAAAAACAAATTTTAATGTTGGACTCTAAAATGCAAACACAATTAGTTTATTTATTGAAATACAAATATACTTGATTTATTTATTATGCTGCTAAGATGAAAAAGTTTAATATAATTAGTTAACTTTTGTAAGTAGTCCAATGGACCACTTACAAACAGTTTTTTAGTGGTCCATAGACATTTATAGTTGTCTCGGACTACAGGATTACCATAAAATTTGTGCACTGTATATACTGTACACACAACCAGCTAGTCCTACTGAAAGTGACTATATTTACAGTACAATATTTTCTCAGGCTTGCTAACACAATGGATATATACAGTATATTCTAGTTTTTAAACACCAAAGATTAATGCAAAATATTGTGATTTTTTTAAATTACATAACTTATACAGATTTTGTTAAATGTTAAAAGAAAATCCTAATCAGTTGTTAAATGTCTATGACTTTTGGTATCTCACTTCTCAGGCTCTCATTCTCTGTAATATTAAAAAAAAAGCTTGTTTAAATGTGTATTAGGCAACCTAGGACAGTAGGCTACAATTTACTAGGTCTGCTATTAAGTTAATAGTAAGCATTGTTTATTTTTTATTATTTTACAAGTATTAAGAAACTAAGAATNCTTGAATTAAATAAAGACTTCTAATATGGATGTAAGACAGGGACTTTAACCAAAGATTTGGAAAAAAAAAGATGAATGCTTTTGATGTGCAAGAAGAATGTTGAAAATAAAATGGACAGATATGATCAGAAATGAAGAATTGTGGAAAAGATGGGGAGATGGTTATAATATTTCAGATGAAGTAAGGAAGAGGAAATGGAAATATGCCGGGCATGTGTTGAGAGGATCAACAGGAATTAGACTAGTAACAGCACTTGAGGGATGGACAGAAAGGGAAAAAAAGAAGAGGAATACCAAAAAGAGAATGGCTGGATGACCATAAGGACTGGGCTAACATCAGACAATTCTCTGTATTAAAAAGAAGAGCTCAAGATTGAAATCTTTGGTGATCCATAAACGTGAACCTCCGCCTCGGAGAACACATCAATGATGATGAATAATGATAAAATAAAAATTATAATAATAACTGATGTAGTGGACGACTCAATCTACTGAGCTACAGAAGATTAACTGTTCATCAAAAAAGTAGTTCGATTTTAGCACTTTTCCTGTGTTCCGAGAATAGTAAAAATCATATTGGAATAGTTAAATCTAAAAGGTGATGTTCCGTTGGAATAGTAGATAAATTAGTGTTGGGTCACAATTTAAATTATTCTATTTTAGATTAAATTCTGCATTAAGATTTTATATTCAGTTTTATAGAATTGTAATAATTATATTTTTTAAATCAACTAAAACCAGCATTCATATCATTTATGTGAGTCCATCATTCACACAAATATTTTGCATTTTTTTATTATTATTTTCACTTTCTGTTTCCTTATCACATTTTATCTGGGGTAACTCATAATATTGCTTTGCAAAAAAAAAAAAAAAAATGTAAGAAAATATTATTTCATATAAGAATGTAATTAGAACTTCACTTAAATATTTTTCATAAAATGTCTCTATTTGATAATGTATGATTACAATGATCACTAGATTAGGCAGTTACAATTTATAATAATTTCTCTCCTAAAAAATCTACAGTATACAAGTTTTAAAAATTGTACATTTTAATTAAAATATCTAATTTTGAAATAATTTAATGGAAATGGCTATTCATTTTGTTTTAATAAGGTTCACGAAGCAAGTTCTAATTTATCTCTCCTTCCCTCTTCCTGGCAGGGTTATAATGGTAAAAAACAAATCAATTTTTTTAAAAAAATTAATATTTTTACGTATGAAAAATATTTTGTGTTTTAAAATTGATATAAATTTTCTTTTTGTGGGAATTTACTGTACGGAATAGTGAATAATAATGCATCGCTGTTCCCTATGAACAGTGTCCAAAAATATTAAAGTCATACACTGGCCTATCGAATACAAGTTTCTATTTATCTAATTTTTAACTGAAATGCATTTTGAATTAAATTAATTTTGTCTAAAGCTTAGCCTACATAAAATCATTTTTATTAATAAGTAACTCGTAGCAAATTATACTGTAAATTAGGGTTAACATACATCCTCTTTTCTCCAGACTTGTCCTCTTTATCAGAGGAAAAAAAAAATTGTGTTATTTTTTAAAAAAAATATTAGAATTGTCCTGATGTTTTAATAATTATTAAAACATCAGGACAATTCTAATATTTTATTAGTTGTTTTCTATGTACATATTTTTTAGTCCTGAATTCTAAAATGCAATCAGAATTTGTCTATCACCCACAGTTTTTTTTTTTTGCATTAAGCATTCTAACATATATACTAAAACTAACATTTTTGTTGACAGTATATCTGGTGGTATTGTATTTTGAAGACGTTTATGCTACATATGCTCATTCTAATCACAATAAGTAGTCTGTGATTCATGTTTAAACATGCTGGGTATATTCCAGAGCTATCTGCTGCAAGATAGAACAGGCATTGGCGTAGCATGACTTTCTCATGTCACCCTCCCTCCTCCTTAGCAAAAAAAAAAAAGGCCTATGTACTAATTTTAAACCAGCCAGGTGTGTTATTTGTTTGTTTACTCCCACAGTCCCACCCCAAACAGGTGCAGTAACTGCGCAGAAAGGTCAATGTCTTTAGGGAGAGGGGGTGACTCTTGAATACCCTCTCACAGCAGTAACTGCTATCACACATTTTGTTATGTTGAGTACATCTGGACATCTCTCCCAACCTAAATATAAATGTGTAACATCTGAAACTAAAATGTTAAATCAAACAAGTAATACTTTAAATATGCATTAAACAAATGTTTCATAAATGTATAATCACTGGTGATTTTTTGTTTATTCTTCCCCATTAACATTACAAATTTGGCACACACACACACACCCTATGGTAGTACCCGGGGTGGATTANCTCCCCTTCCCCTTTTGCTACACCAATGAGAATAGGCTGCTAAAACATGTTGCAACATGTCCATGTAAGCACTGTGTAACCATTAACTTAGACCAGTCAGTTCTGCTGTGGATCTTATACATTGAGCATCATTTGATTTCATGATATACAGTAATTTTAGAATTAATGTTTTCCCCAGTGATTTATTTTTTGCAGTGCCAGACACTTTGTGTCAATCATCCAAACAATATTTGCTACGTAAACTTAATTTTAAATACCTAAGAAGAAATTTGACTGCAATGGTTAAGAAGTCATATCAAGTATATTTAGCATGCAAAATCAGTGACCAGTATAAATAATGGACCCCACATACCTTTGTATTAGTTGTTTAAGGTTACTAATCGGCTAGTTAAAGGCATCTTGCCACATGCCTTTTGGAGAGAACCAAAAGATCATTTGTCAGATTGCTATTTGTGTTTAACAAACATTTCAGGTATTTTGGAAAAATCAAAACATACTGTGAAGTATCCAAACCTGCCATCAGCCATAAGGCTTGTTCACTATAGTAAAGAGCTGCCAATACCAAAACCATCATATAATTGGACCATTGGTGATCAGGATGTTAGATGACCAGGATGTTTGATGATCAGGATGTTTGATGATCAGGATGTTAGATGATCAGGATGTTAGATGATCAGGATGTTAGATGATCAGGATATTAGATGATCAGGATGTTAGATGATCAGGATATTAGATGATCAGGATGTTAGATGATCAGGATGTTAGATGATCAGGATGTTAGATGATCAGGATGTTAGATGATCAGNAGATGATCAGGATGTTAGATGATCAGGATGTTAGATGATCAGAATATTAGATCAATAGATGTTAGATGATCAGGATGTTAGATGATCAGGATGTTGAGGCTCAAGAAGTCAAATTGAACAGTGATCCCATATTTGAAGCCAACGTTTAATCAATTGATCCCCATTTTATATAACACAAGCAAAAAACCAAGCATAACCTTAATTTGGCTTCTAGATTAAAGGAATTTAATCTCCTTGAGAAAGGAACCAAAGTAAGCTTTTATCGTCACCTGGAAGATCTGTGTAATTTATTTACTCAGGTTAATGGCTTACTATTCTATAGTAATGTAGATTCACTCATTGAGGCTCTTAAATAAGATCATAATATGTGTGAATGGTGCTGTTAATAGACCTATTAAAACTGGGTTTAAAAGCTGTGCTGCATCATGATAGTAACATGTATCTTTCAGTTCCATTGGCATATGCTGCACACATGAAAATCCTATGAGAACATAACATTACTGCTGACAGATATTAAATATGAGAAATATTTGTGAAGATTATCACCCTGTTGTTAGGCTTGCAGCTTAGTTATACTAAGTATTATTGCTTGCTCTGCAAATGAGACAGCAGAGATAAACAAAATCACTATATGTTAACAATGGCCAAAATGGGGGAGAGTCCTTTATTCTTGAAGTGAAAAATGTGCTAAATCAGTATTTGGTTTAATCCTACAATCATTTACTTACCTCCACTCCATATAAAACTCGGCCTGATGAAAAACTTTGTTAAAGCGATGGATCAGAATGGAGAAATTTTTCTTTACATTAAAAATATGTTTTCTCAAAATTTAAACATTAAAGTTTGACGTCATTGATAGCCCACAAGTTGAAGTTAAGGAAACATTTAATCAGCCTTTGGTACAACAAACTTATTGAAGCTATTATCTCGCTAATAACTTATTTTTCTTTTTCGAAAGCCATATTTTTCTAAATAACAAATGTAATTAATGCCCTCTATGTAAGCTAAGCTTTGAAATTTGAAACAAAAGCGGTTTGCTCCAAATCCGAATAAAAAAAAAACTTTTTCAAAAACAAATAAAGATGTTGCAGCAACAAAGGGTTGTGTATCCCTGCTAATAGGATATACTTAACTAGGTAAAGAAAAGAAAATTATATGGCTTAAAAAATTAAAAGCATTGTATAATAAAAACATTTGTGCACCAATGTGTTTTTTTTTTTTAAGACTACACTTTTATATTTTTGTACAAAAAAGAAACTCCTCTTTTAATGAGATTCGGAATCACTCACTTTAGTGATGAAACATATTTAACATTTATAAACTTTGTATTTCAACTGGATTGAAGAAAATGAAGCAGCCATCAGCAGCTGGTCTTAATAGGTATCTATAACTGTTTAAAGTGAATGTTGTTAATGCATTATCAACTTTTAATGAATCATTATAGTTTAAAACTTCTATTAATTAGTTTCTGATTCTCTTGTTGAAGAAACTGGCATTGATACACAGCATGGAAAATGAAGGGATCTATTTAATTGCCTATCAAGCTTAACTGAGTAGTTTGATCTTTTGGATTATAGTAAATACAAATGTTACACTTGCTTTTCAATTTAATGAAATGAGAATGAGAAGATAAAAAAAAAAAAGATAGGGAGAAAGTAATTATCTAAGGACCAAGCTGTATTTATTTCAATCATATTCTAGTTCAACCTGTTTATTCATTTCATTATAGTTTTTGTTTTGAAAGTTGTACATACTGTACATTTTTTTATCCAATTATTTTTTCTTTATTGTTTTTTTATTTGGTTTATTCTTTTATTCTTTCTTCTTGTTCTTCTAGAGCATCCATTTTCCAAAAAAAAAAAAAAAAAAATTGAAGGTGAAGGACAAAAGTCAAAATTTATGTCTAAACTTACAGTATGTGACCTATATTTTTGAAGCATATTTTGACATTTGTCACCATCAATTTTTTTGGCAACAATTACAGGTGTATATACAGGGTTTAAGAGAATTACCTTTATAATGATTTAACATAACTCAAGAAGCAAAAGTCATATCAACAAATTTTTGACTGCAATTTGTCCATCAATCCAGATGTGCCACTTACTCAAGTTCATGCCATGTGTTGGACAACATATCTTTTGTCACTGACTGTACATAATGGCATCTGTTATACAAGTCTTAATAACATTACGGTTTGGTACAGGAGTGCAGTAAATCATGTCCTTAACATAACCCCACAAAAAATCAAATGAGGTTATGTCATTGTTGTACAACTCGCCAAGATGTAGTAAACTTCAAGTCGTCTTAAACTTCTTCATCCATGCATGGGTTGTAGGTAACACTTTGACTAGCATTTGGATATCATATTTATCATTTCCCATTCCTCTAAAATGGCATATGGGCTCAATGCCTTTTTATATTATTTAGAGTCCTAACCTTACCCTTACCCTGAATCTTAACTCCAGCCACATGTGAAATTCACTATGCCTCAACATTATGATTATCAAGACGTGCAATATTACTTTTTTTTTATCAATTTTGATATTATGACACAACAATTGTCGACTTAACCGTTAACCAATCTACGGACGTCAACTGTGAGTTTTGAGAGGAATGGGCAATGGTAAGTTTGATACCCAATAATTGCTAGTAACACTTTGTGGTTCTTTCCCATACACTTTGATATTTGCATTGGACAATTAATGGATATTTTATTTCGGCCAGCCACAGCACACATTTGCTTTTTCTTGTACGGATTCCGTTTGCATTAAAAATGTTCTGTGGCACCATCTGTTGAACAATTTTTGGTTCATGAGTTTATGTTAAATCGTTACCATAAAGGTAATTCTCGGATACCCTGTATTTTTTTTAAGGATATTTTGATACGAGTCACAATATTTTGCCAAAATTATATTTAATCCTTTGACAAGGGAAACAAGTGCAGATAATTAACTTTTGTGTCACAGACATATTTGCCCTCCAATACTTTGCACCAATCCCTTAAGAGGTGCCAGTGGAAAATTTTAAAATACAAATAATGAGGAAAAAATCCTAGAAAGAAGCAAAGGGAGAATGACTGTGCTGTATGTTTCATCTCAATATCTTGTGTCCTCTTTTAGTGAATCAGGGAAATGATTGTCTAATTTGATCAGTCTTTATTAATACATGATGTAATTTAAGAATTAAATAGTAACATATATCATGACATTTTATGTGTGCCTGTTAATCCAATCTCACTTATGCACTTCTATAATTAAAAAAATGACCAAACGTGCATTGGGAAGAGACCAAATATAATTTTCAGATTCAAAGTTTTATACCAAAGTGAGGGGGTGAGGTTGAAAAGTCAAAATTTTATTAT
The DNA here is from genome assembly GCA_003024985.2 of Euperipatoides rowelli. Lineage (NCBI taxonomy): Eukaryota > Metazoa > Onychophora > Udeonychophora > Euonychophora > Peripatopsidae > Euperipatoides > Euperipatoides rowelli. The sequence continues at coordinate 36,642 of PXIH01S0004849.1, read as the reverse complement.
GTAATTTCAGACACCTATTAACTGATGCTTTTCAAATTTGCAATGCTTGGTTTCTCAGTAAAACAAACAAATTTCAAATCCAAGCTGTCAATTTAACTGTACCTCCCTAGTTTTTTTGGCTAATCTTTTTATAATTTCAACCAGAATATTATAAACAAGCAACATATCCCATAAGATAAAATAATAATAAATCACACATTTTAACAGATGTTAATAGTATGATTTAAAATTTTTTTTTAACTAGGCAAAACCATTATTGCAATAAGTTGAGAATCAAAAGTTTTGAAAATTGCAAATCACAATTTTTTACTTTAAGAAGTTATTTAACTTATGCGCCAATTTTCTTAAGTATTATGGTAATTCTGTGGTTTGGATTGCATCTTTTTGTGCATCATATTTTGAAAGGTGTCCATGTATGGATTTTGTTTAATAAAATCAATAAATTGATCATTTTGGTTTAAAATTCAGCTTGTACTCTAATACACACATCTCTAGGTTGGTTATCTTTTTAAGTTTTTAGTCATTTAATCTGGTAAAAAATTAATAATTATTATTAGTTTAAACGAAATCAAAAAGCGATACAAATTTTATTCATTTAAAAAATTAATTTCTAAAACGGATCAATAATTTTGCTTTAATTGAACTCTTTACATACAGTACTGTATGTTTTTTTTTCTTTTTACAGAAACTAAGAGCAGTCTGGTTTAAAGCCCACCCTATACATTAGTATCACATCTCGAGCTATAAATTTTAGTCAGATTTTTTTTTAAAAATCACAAATTCACTCTTCAAATGCATTTAATTCTGTGTGCATCACATTTATGACTTGAGTGACAAATTCTTAACACATTATTTTGTCCAATGTGAAAAAATAACATTGTGATTGAAAAACAACATTTTTTTTTTTTTAAAAAAAAAAGCAAACTGGATCTCATTCAATTTGTTAGAAAAATGAATATAGGATCAACATATGAATTGATCTTCATATTATGTAATTAGCTTCCTTGAACTTCATTGATCTCATTAAAAATTAAATTACTGGTACAATTGATTTTACAGATCTGTTAGACCTCACTTCATGAGGGTCAGAGGTTACAGTATTAACAGCCTAGCTGATATCATTAGTATTAAAAAAAAAAAAAAAAAGAACATGATTATTTTTTCCTCTGACAATTGTATTAAATAATGAAATTTATTTGTTATATTTTTTCTTGGACAGATATATTTTTGAAAAATTTACAAGGCTAATATTTCTTTATCTTAGAGATTGGTAATCCTAGTCATAGGGTGGTATGCTACCAGTTCAATGTTTAAGATAACCCTCAAGGTTATGAAATTGTTTAATTTTAGCAACTTTGCTATCATAGGAATGTAAAAATGTATGAGTAACTAGTCATCACACCTCGTCATTGATGAATTCTATTTTTATCCCTCCTGCTTACCTCCCATTTAAAATGGAATTTAACTGAATATAATAAATAATGTTATTTTTAATTATTAGTTATTATAAGCTGGTTGTTTAAAATGACAATTGGGATTTTTTTCTTTTGCTCAATAACAAAATTAACACTCATGATGTCATCACCTTGTAAATCAAATGACTAAATTAACTGAATAGAATATACATGTTATTTTTTAATTATTAGTTATTATAAGCTGATTATTTAAAATGACAATTGGGATTATTTACTCTTGCTAATTAACAGAATTAACATCTATGATGTCATCAGGATGAGTTATATGACTTAACTGAATATGTTATTTTTAATTATTAGTTATTATAAGCTGATTATCTAATTATAACAAAATTAACATTTATGATGTCATCTGAAGTCACATTTCTGTTATTTTTAATTATTAGTTATTACAAGCTGGTTGGTTAAAATGACAATTGGGTTTATTTACTTTGGTTCATTAACTATTTTTACATCTATGATGTCATCAGGATGAGTCACATGACTATTAAATTAATATAATAAATATTCATGTTATTTTTAATTATTAGTTATTACAAGCTGGTTGGTTAAAATGACAATTGGGTTTATTTACTTTGGTTCAGTATAGTAAAAAAAATAACACCCATGATGTCATTATGGAGGGAGTTACATCATTGAATTTAAAAGGATGATAATTATGCTTCTGATTTTGGTCGAAAGAAATACAAATGTTGAGTCAAGTTAATTCACTAATCCTATTGGTTTCTGAAACAGTTGTATTTATATTTTTTTACCAAAACAATTTATAGCAACATTTAATTCTGTTTACATTTAGACAGGTGACTCCCCTTATGATGTCATAGACATTTTCTGTACTTGTAACCTTGTATAACACTGTATATAGGTGCCAATAAAATGCCATTTAGTATGAAACCCTGTTATATAAGACTAAAAGCCAATGGAAAAAAAAATGCAGAAGGAGGGGGTTATGTTCCAAAAGTTACCAATTTATAATGATATAATTAAAATAATAAGTGAACAGACACATCTTACAAATTGTACACATTTTCAGTACAGTTTGTCGGATAATGTAAGATATTCATTTTATTTTCTTACACTTCATCACTGCAAAGAACAATCAATCAAAAGTGAGGATTCACAAAAAATAATGCAAATGTTACAAAATTACATCCAACATTCATGTAAGATCAGAGTTTTCCATGTACAAAAGCTCAGAAATATAGTGTTATGTGAGGGTTCCCAAATTAATTTGACTATGTTAGAGTAAAACCGTATTGTAGGAGTACTGTGTTATACTTGGGTTACCTGTATTTCGTTACTAAGCAAGAGTATGTAAGCCCAATAAATTGTTAGTTTAAATAAATAATAATTAAAATTAACATGGAAATTTATTCCATTCAATTGATTTAGTAAATATTATTTTATGGTGTTAATATCTTAAGTGAGGGGAGAGATTATAATCCTATATAATAAATCAGCAATGGTTGAAAAGTGCATGCTAAGATTTTTCACCTGCTTAGATTTCATGCGTTTAGATAAAAATTATTATTATTATTATTATTATTATTATTATTATTATTATTATTATTATCATTTATTATTATTAAACAATAGGATAAGATATACTGTAATACAGATTAACATAATAAAAACCACATAATTTTTTAATTTGCATATTTTTAAAATATGTTCTCCCATTAAGAGATTACTATTTTTAATTATTTATTAAATGCTTTTAGGACTACAGGGGGCTGGGGATATCTAGGGCCGGTTGTATTTCAACTAACAAAGGTCTTTTTAGCTAGTTACAAAGAATTAAAAATTATTTTCTTGAACTTTTTATTTTTTGCCATGAATGAAGATGTAAAATATTGTTCCAAATTAAGAATTTAACTTTAAGTAAACATAAAAAAAAAAATTGACTGCAACCCCCTCTTCCTCAAGTTGTTAAAATCTTCAAAACTTTTCCACCAGTACCTTATCATGGTATGTAACAAATATTTCTTCAATCATTGAACTGTTCATAATATTTTGCTGTGATTTGATGTCTTTATTTTTATATTGTATAGGAACAAGACGGAGTGATGGCTTGAAGGCAGCAGACATTCTTCCCATTCTAAAAGAAAAGATAGCTTATCTGTCTGGTGAGTACAGAATTTTCTTAAAAAAAAGATGATGATAACCATATTATTAAAAACTAAGATGTAAATATCAAATTTCAGATATTATAAAGATGTCTTATGATAGCCTTAACATTTGTGTGAATTTAAAATATGTTTTAAAATGAAATCATTTAGTAATCTTGAAGATATACTCCCTTTATAAGGTGATAACAGTATTAGATCTCATCTAGGCAGCGGCTTT
>PXIH01S0004842.1:12963-25861 GCA_003024985.2 Euperipatoides rowelli | reverse complement strand
TTTTGTGTTTTTATTTATTTGATTTATACATAGACATAGTAATAGATATTTAAACNCATGTGTATTCATAACTTTGTACAGTTCAGAACACTAACTGAACTACTAACTTAAATATGTAATGACAGGCATTTATGCTTAGTCTTATAATAATTGACTGCTCTTTTGTGTTTCCACCTGGATTATTGACTAATGTGGATGTTGTAAGATTCGGTGAATCATGTCATTGATATCATGACATGTCTTTTTTATTTAAAAAAAAATCAAATATTGTTTGGAAGCTGTGTAAATGAGGTCCCTATCCTTTTGGGCTAGGGCCTTATATCTTTAAATTGTAATTACAATTGGATTATATGTAAACAATTATAACTAAATAATAAAAACAAACAAACAATCTATTTATTGAGGTAGTCATTCATTCATTTAAACAAGTGAAGTTAAACTATTTGTTCTGGATGTGAATTCCAAAGATTCACCGATCTGAATAGAATGAAGTTACTTGTGAACATTTGTTTTTAATCTCTGCCTGTATAACTTGTTAGGATGCTCCACATGCTGAAAGATTGTAAAATTGTGAATGATTCCCATTATTGTTATCCATGTTTCTTTCTAAAATGGCGGAACTTATTCCCAGTCTATTCAGATGGGTTTTGTACTCGTATATTTTTTTCATCGATCAAAATCTTGTTAAAGCTTCTAAGCACGTTGAATATATTTTGATCCTGGTTCCTCATTCTAAAAGAGAAGTCTAAAGGGAAATAAAGGAATAATATTTTTTTTATTATTAACATGTTTTAAGTCATGTGACTTTTACATGGGTTCTCTACCCTGAGAGAAATGAGATGAAAATACAGAATTGTCAGTAAATCATTTTTCAGCAAAGTCTGGGTTCTCTTTGAAAATATTTCAATTTGTGACTAAATAAGCCAGCCGAAGTGGTATATTATTAACCACCCACCTGGAAGACCATTCCACCAAGACACAGCTCTGTTGTGATGGTATATATAACATTTGGTGTTGCAGTAACCTAATAAAGTTGGGATCAAATAACGCCAGCCTAGCTGACATATTAATTGATAATATAGTTATTGTTTCATTATTAATCTTTGCATGTTTGTACTAGCCTAGCTAACATTATTTGGTATTGTTGTTTGTCACTGATTCATTGATAACCTTTGTATGTTTGATATTAGCCTAATTTGTAAACAGTGATATTTGTTTTAGTCTTTTTGAGCTTCATTAGTTCTAAGAATATCAAAGTCACTTCATTGCAATGAAAGCAAATGTCTTCTATTATTGAATTACAATTGTAAACATATTGACTTAATTTAGGCTAAATAATATTTTTTCCATCATGCTTATTGGTTCAACAGTGGTTAAAACATGAAAGTTACTGTGAAAAAAATTTATATTAGCTATTAAAATAAAAAGTGATTAAAAGCACTAAATTTAAATTTTTCTTTACTGAAGTGATTATAAACATTTCAACAGCTATGGTGCTTATTCCCAAAATATCCTGGCACTAGGCCAATTGCACTTTCCTGATCTGAAAAAAAATTCTAAGCATAACAGGTAGAATCTAAGATTAATTTGCAAATAGGCCTATTAATTTCCTAACCTAGAGGCTCATTGAGTGGTCAAACTTTTTCTGGCGGCAATTAACTTTTTTTTAAAATTGAAAGTAGGCGCTAGTTACCATGGCGAAAAAAAAAGTGTCATTGAGTTAAGTTTTTTTTTAAGGTTATTTTAATATTATAAGATGAGTTTTTTAATACTATTTCAGCAGTATTATAAGCTTCTTTTTTTTTTTCAATTCAACAATGAGATATAAACATTATGTAAATAATAGTTAAAAAGCTTCAATATACTAACACCTCTTTGTATTCATGTCCATTCCTAGAATGCAGTATATAGGCTATAAATGAGAACAATAGAAAATTTTATATAACATATCTCAACTTTTAAAATGAAGGACTTTAGGTTAAAACTCAACTGATCAAAAATAGGCTACATGCATTCAAAGGAGTAGAAAATAGACATTGAAACAAGGGATCTTGCATAGCATCTCATTTCTTAATAATAATAACATGCCACACACACACGTGCAATTCCATTATCATTGAAGGGGAAGTTTCTTGCTCAAGAAGGAAGAAAAACTCAATTTTTTTATATGCAGAATGATAGAAAAATATAGTTTTGACACAAAGTCCAAAGAAAAAAGCTTGCCCGGGTGACTCTAAACTACTTTGTGTTGACCGGTCGCCCACGGTCGATGCTTTGGCTACACCTGTATAGATTTATTTTATTATATTATTTCCCTACCCAAAATTATTCTAGTATAAATCCTGTCAAAAATGTGAACTTTAGACATCTCCTCTCCCCTTGCCCAGTCTAATTATTCACATTAGCAACCTTACATTGAACTTAGTAGGCTGTCTCAATAATCTTGTTAATTTGACAGGAACTTCAGANGTCACCATTCTTCTCATTGCCTGTTTGGAAAGTTGGCAATGACATGGTTTTGCTCTGGCTTAGCATCAAATTAAGATAACTTGATATTAGCCAAGTAATCTTTTTCAGCAGCCACAAAAAAAACTAAAAGTTATACTTCAAGTAACTTTTATTGATAAAACTATTGGCCCAGGCAAAGAGAAAAAAAAAAGAAATTGAAGAATGCGTCTGATTTCGTCATTTCATTTCAATAAATCATATATTCGTTTTAAGAAGCTTGGAAGTGAAATAAATAAAAAAATATTTGATAAATGATGTAACCTATTTGATAAATAACCACCAATATTGTGGTTAAACATTGTTTTAAGAATTAAAAACTAATTGTTACTAAAAGTGTTTGTGCACACTAAGCTCAGAATCATTATAGCAAAAAAAAAGTTTAAGTTTGTGTCTCCCTAATCCTATTTATGGTATTTATTTTTATTGTTTTTCCTTTATAGGCTATTACTAATAAAAACAAATTAGGCTATACAGTACAGTAGTTCCCAAATATCTGTTTAGCTATTATTTTCCTGGTTATGCTATAATAATCTAGCTATTTTAAAAAAAAATGTCTCTAAATTATTTAGAAGATTTGGAGGTAAACGTGTCACATATTTTATCAATTTAGTGCATTAGAACTGTATTTATCATTTTTAGAGAAAATTATTCCATTATTCCCTCTGTATTGATTATAATTCACAGATCTGAATAAATGTATTTATTTCAGCCTTTTAAGTTCATTTATTTTAATTGTTCCCTGTTTAGGTTATGCATTGGGCTACTGAATAATTAAATTATTGTCCATTAATTTCTTTCTGTTTTGTAGGATCAGAATGAAGGGTTGCAAACAGAATGATTATCAACCACAGGAGAATGACAGTTATACAGATAAACTTTCTGAGAGCCCTCTGACGATTGGGGAAGACATAGTTCAGGACAGACCATGCTCAAATCAAAGGTATTATTAAAGCTTACTGTAACTTTAAATTTGTTCTTTTATTTTTCTGTTTGATGAGATGCATCATAAGTGTAATTCAAATTTAGCCGTCATCCTAGCAAATTGCTTGTACAACATAATTTATGCTATTTATAAAAATAGATTTAACTATTAGGTCTATTATCTAAGTGCTTGTAAACCTAAATGTGCTCACTATTATACTTTTTAAAAAATAAAAATATAATTATTTGTGACTATTTTTGTTAATTTGCTTTATTAATTCATTGCAACTTGAGAATTAATAATTGTGCTTCTTTTTAAAAAAAATAATCAATAATAACCTAGGCTTTTATTTTTAATTAGGGTATCAGAAAATAAAATTTTAAAATAAAAAACAATTTAATTAAAAAACAGGAACATATTAAAACAGTGAATAAAAATTATATAGGCGAATAGGCCACTGTTCTTATACAGTTGCTCTGAAATAAAGTGCTTTACTACCTTGATTTATCATGTAATTGTAAAGTATTCAAATTATCTACTGTGTGACGATAGTTAGGACAAAAAAAAATCAGATTTTATTATGTACAGTAGCTATATATCAAATTGTGTATTTAAGGGCTATATAAATTTTCTAATTTAGATAGGATTACTTCTTATTTAGGCTCCGTTTTGAGCAGGTTTCACTGCTTATACAGTATATTAAAGGTCAAATGTAATGGGTTTTTTATATATTTTTTAATTATTGATTTTCAAAGATTTTTACTAAAAACAAATTCCTAAAAAAAAAAAAATATTCACTAGAAATTTTTTTTTTTTTTTTAAATAATTGTCTCTTCTTTAAAACAACACTGTCCACTTTATACACCAGGTGGAGATATTTTGTGATGTCATTGTTCAGAGCTTGCTATACTTAACTATAGAATATTTGCTATCTTTGTCTGCTTAAAGCTGGAAATTATATGGACTAATTGTTTAAATACTTGNAAAAAATCCTAATTAAATTCATCCTTTGTGCTATTATGGTCCAATTTATTATTTTAAAAAAATCCAAATGACCTTTAATGCAAGTTGAACATACTGTACCTCTATTTACATGTTAAATCATTACAATGAAAACAGCTGTAGAAAGAATTTTATCATCAAATTAATCTCATACCCAAAAAGAATGTGAAAGCTTCAATTTGTAATCGCAGACTGAGGATAGCAATAGTCTTAATTTTATCTTTAAATAACTTTTTTTATATGCATTTAATTTTTTTTTTTTTTCCAGGGGGATCTTTTTTAGTAATTATCTTTGAAAATCAATAATAAAATTTTTTTTAAAAATCTGTTACATTTGACCTTTAAGTATTTTTACTATATAGTCTATTTTACAATTACCATATTGGTATACTGTATATGGTATTATATATTTATCCATACAATCTATACTGTGTGTACTATATACAGTGCCGGATCTAGGGGGGAGGCCCTGGGTACCACATCAGGGGGGAAGCAAAATGGGCCTTGAAGTAAAAAAGTTATACAGTATATAAGGGCTCTCAAAATGTTATACACCCCCCCCTCCCAAATAAAAAAAAAAAAAAAAGCTTCTCAAATTAATTATTTGCATTTGATGTACAAAACGTCCATACAACTTTAAAAAAAAAAGCTTATTGAAACATTTTGTTTGGAAATACACAGAAATTGGGGGCGTCAGAAGCCAACTTTGCCCCCCTTCCCCCCAAAAAAAAAATGTCTAGATCCACCACTGACTATATATAGGCTATATATACTGTACTTACAATATAGCCTACAGTTATTTTTTTAATGGTAAAAAGATTATTACACAAGCATTGCTTCTTAAATAGTTGAAAGTTTTATGGTATCATCTATAAAATGTAATTTTTTTTCTGCTTTCTTTGCAGAAATTATATTTTTACATTATATAAAATAAAATAAAAAAACCTCAGCCTGCAATTATCTTGAGACTGAAGGTATCATAAAGGAACAGGAGTATGATATTTATGGGAAATTCTTTATAATATAATATATGTTTGGCTGTACATATTCAAATGTAAAAGATAAAAACTAGAAAGCACAGCCTTATAATTTAAAAGTGGATACTTCAACTTTTGTAATAACATGGCAAATATGGTTACAGAAATGAGGAGAGGATGCATTTTCCTCTTCTTTCTAGTGAGTAAAAGATCCTTTTTTTTTTTAGCAGATATAAAACGAACAAATGTGGAAATAGCAGGCATTTAAATATTTCCTGAAACTTTACAATGCTACTTTTTCTTTAAATCATAATAATGAAAATCAAAAGCTTGTTATTACTGTATATAAACTGTTATTCATTCGAAATTGAAGAGGAGAAATAGATTTAAAAATGACAACAGTTGTGTTAAAGAGAAAGAAGGCAAATATGCTCTGGAATAAGGTCCTAAATATTCCTTTCTCCTTACACTATATTTAAAAGATTTATTCAAACTGTTTTTTTTTTTAAACAAATTAATTACTTACTTAGCACAGATGACCATGTGTAGAACAATCAAGCTTGCTGCCTATCTATTTGTTTTTGACTAATGAAAATCCCCTCCCTTTAATCTTTACTATTGTTTACTATTAAAGATAGAAATGACCGAAATAGTATATGAAGCAGGTTATGAATGCTTCTACGCATGTTTAGTTCTGCCATAGGAAGTCTAACCAACTTCATGGTCAAAGATAACATCCACACACATACAGAAAATAGTAAATAAATGTAGGCTATAATGTGTACATTTTTTAAAAATTCTTATTTAGGCAAATGCCTTGGGATTGTGTTAGTCCTACTGAAGATTTATTGATCACATTCCACCATAATGAATGCCAAAAAGAATTTGAAGTTGAAGAGACAGTAAAATTCCTTCAAGTAATTGTAAGTAATTTACTAATCTGATTTTATTTTATTGGCGGTAGGCCTTCTGAATTTTATTCTTTTGCAAATATTATTTTTCCTATTTAGTATACACTTTTAAATTCCTGTTCATTTTATTATTCACTGTCTTCTCACATTAGAAGATAAAATAAAAATATATACTGTACCCTACATTAAATCCATCATTGTGTAAAACTATTTTGCATTACAGGTATTTTTCTTAGTGAGGTTTCCTCTAATTATTATGATAGAAGCTTTCACTATTAGTCTAAATTTTGACTGATATCATTTGTTTGTCATATGGTAATGCCCTTGGTATGAAGGTGTTGTTATTTGTCATTGTTTATGATTAATTTTATTAAAGGTCAAATGTAACAGATTTTTTTAATTTGTTTTTATTATTGACTTTCAAAGATTTTTACTAAAAAAAAATTTCCACCAGAAAAAAAGTTATTAACAATTCAATTTTTAAAATAATTGTCTTTAGCTCCTCCCCCTTAAAGCAACATTGTCCACTGTACACACCAGGGGAGCTATTTTGTGACATCATAGGCTATAAATGAATACAGCTTGCTATACTTAACTATAGAATATTTGCTATATTTGTCAGCTCAAAGCTGGATATCTTATGAACTAAGTGTTTAAATACTTGTAAAAAATCNTAATCAAATTCATCCTTTGTGCTATTATGATCCAATTTTTAAAAAAAAAAAAAAAAAAAAGACCTTTAATACAAGTTGAATATACCTCTATTTACATGTTAAATCATTACAAACAAAACAACTGTAGAGACTGTTTCATCATCAAATTAATCTCAGACACAAAAAAATGTTAACGCTTCAATCTGTAATCTCAGACTGAGGATAGCAATAGTCTTAATTTTATCTTTAAATATTTTTTTTTATGCATTTTTAAATTATTTTTTCCCAGTGGAATTTTTTTTATAGTAATTATCTTTGAAAATCAATAATAATAAAAAATTTAAAAATCTGTTACATTTGACCTTTAAATTTGATTAACTATTGTATAATGATTTAGAAATTGTTTATTGCAGATGACAACATTCGAATGAACTTATTACAACTCTCTTGCATAATAATAGCAAGATGTCAATTTCTAGTTAAATAGTTCACAAAGTTCATTTATCCCCAAGTAATAAATAACTTATGGAATACACAAAGCACAAGAAATTACAGAACCAACGGTTCTATTAATATTTACAAACACTAACTACTGTATCTCCTCGGGCTACAAATGCAAAGTAATCTGCTGCTTGTTATCTGCAGCAACAGTAGCCATTAACACTAGATAGTACTTTCACAAAGCTATATCATAAAACAACCAAACCTAATATGATCACACTTAGCATTTATCCCTGTTTTATTATAGGATTTATTTCTGGAACTTATAAAATAAGATACACATTAGACAAATTAATATTAGGGACCTAGCCCAAGAGGATGTGGTCCATAATTACAAAGAAGTTTTGATTAGCAGGAAGATAGTCAAATATAATACAATAACAGTATAATAATTTATACCCAACAAAATAATGAATCAAATAATTTATAATATACAATTATTAATTAAAGATCTGAAGTATGGTATAGGAGACTCACAATATCTTTTCATTTTAATAAACGGTTTATATAATTTATTTGCATTTCTGGTACCGGTACTAATATTTGAAATCTGAAAATGTGAAGGAAGATATAAATCAGGTTAAGTTTGGAAAAATACTTTGGGAAACTTAGTAGATAATATTATTATTCTTTCTTCAAAGGAAGTCATTCCAAACAATTTTAAACCATCACTATAGGTTGCAAATTCATCACCAAGAATAATTCTAAAAACTCAGCCTTGGACTCTTTCAATAGACTTAATGTGATCCTTTGTTAAACCACTTGACCATACAGCACAACCATAGTCCAAAACAGGCAAAATAAAAGTTTTATAGACTTGAATTAGAATTTAGGAGCAACATTTAGTCTTTTTTAATTTGTATAAAATGAACATTCTTTTTCCCACCCTAGACAAAAGATCATCAACCTGTCTATCCCACTTCATGTCACTCTGTATATTCAATTTTGCACTGATTTACATAAATATTAAGATCAACAGATTTTTTAAGAAAATTATGGACCATTATTTTTGATTTGTTGGGATTAAGAAACGTACTTTTATTTGTTGAATCATTATAGATAATGTCAAAACTTTCCTGAACAGAGTTATTTAAAGAAGAAATGGAACCCACACAAACTACCGAANGGTCATCAATGAATTTGAAATGCATTGGAATTGCTTGGGCAATATCATTAGTTGTAATACTAAATATGAAAGATATCAAAGGAGACCCTTGGGGCACACCATTGGAGTATTTGAAATCAATCCAACCTTGACCTTCAGGAAGTCCCCCAATAATGAATATCTTGCCTTGCATATTGATCGTAAGCAGTCTATTAATTTGATCTGCACATGATATGGATTATCAGGCGGTGAATAAATAGCTATTATGGCTATCCANNGNATAGATCTTNGTAAATAATTAGTCCGTATNNTGACAGTAATAGCTTCTACCTCCTCTACATCCGGGAAACTAACTTCCTGTATTTTAATCTTATTACTTAGATATATACTAACTCCTCCACCTTTAATTTTATCATCTTGTTTCCTTATTCTGTGTATTGCATTAAAATTATTTATTTCAAATCCTTCTATGTCTATTGGTTTATATCCACGTTTCCGCAAATATTCCTATCTCAGCTTTTTCGTGCATCATATAAGCTTGGACTTCATCATACTTGTTATAGATCGATCTAAGATTTGTATACATAATATCTGGATATTCAAATTTAGTATTATCTCTTTTAATTATTATTAAATTACTTTCTGAAGATCGCTTTCTTTTGAATTTTCTTCTCCAAATGTTTTTATTATAAACACTTTATCTTTATTGTTAATAACATTAATTGCACATTTATATTTCATAAGATTTATACCGCCTCTTCTTTCACGTATTGGATGAAAAAATCTATAAATGTTCAATTCTTTTAAAATATTTTCTGTTTGATAATTTATATCATATCTAAATTCTGTGATGAATTCGAGAGGCAACAAGTAGGCCCACTCAATACTCCATGATGATCAAAATACTCGGTAAACACAATCATTGTATCACGATAGTCATAAGAACATTAAGACATTATAAAATAAATTATTACCATAGCTGCAGCATTGTTAAAAATGGAAATATGAATAATTGTTCACTTTCACACTTGATTTAAACAAAACAAACTATAAAAAGTTGTAACATTAAAAAAAATGGTATATGGCTGCATAAGCGCCTACAATTTAAAATAATATTTGAAAGAAATGAGATGAGCCAAGAAATAATGTAAGCTGGAGGATTTAATTTAAACAATTCAGATAAAAATATATTGTGATTGACGTAATTAAATGCTTTGGAATAATCGGTTATGATAGTGGCTGCTACACAGTTCTTATTTTCTAAACTATGTAAAATGCTATCTACATATAAGGAAAGATAATCGTAGTCGATCTTCCTCGAAGGCCTCCAAACTTATTAACGTCAATACCATGGCCAGAATGTTTTCATAACAATACAGCTTCATCATCTTTATCAAATTACTTTCATACATATTTTGTCAGTCCTTCATTAAATTTCTCGTAAATAATTTAAGGCCACTCATACTTTATTATTTTAACAGTTGTCAAATATTCATTTCCATTAAGACTAGTATATATTGTCAAATTCATTACATAAAGTGATATTTTATCAAATGTTCATGCCGAGTAGTAGGCTTATGAAAAAGTAAAAAAAAAAGTATCAGTTTACAGTGTTTAATAAAAAATACTGTACTTTAAAAAAATTAGTAAACCACAAATAACCTTAGCAAATTTTACATATTGAAACCTGACATTTCCTATACTTCGTACTTATTATTTTTCATAAATAGTGCTTAACACAGAAGTTTTATAACTTCTGTTGTTCATTGAATATGAGACTTGTGTTTAGAAAATGTCTTGCATACTCTTATCTACAATTAATTGGGAAATAAATGTTAAATACTTATAGTCTATTTACTTTTAGAATTAATAGAGTTTGAAATTACAGTATATACTTTTTTTTTTTGTTAATTTTTTATTCAATATAATTTTTTTATTTCTTTCTCCATTTTAGAATGACTTCCTCAACCGTTCTCCATCAATGAGAAATGGATTTAATGAATTCTTGAGTTTTGTCGACTGTTTGGGAATTTATTTCCCTTGCATTCTAAGAAAGCCAAACTACCAGTCAGATTCAGCCAGTTCCATTAACATCGTCATCAACACATGCGAGCAACAGGTGGAAAATTTGTGGTCTAGTATATGCGCTCAATTCTTTCAATACTGCCTTGATCAGGTTAATTGTAAACCAAGTCTGGGTGTTTTTTCAATCACCCAAGAATATCTTAAAAGTTTGAACCATATATGTCAATTTTATAGTGCTGCCGATATTTGGAAAAGTTATTGTATTTCTCGACAACGAAAACTTGATCAGTGCCTTCGTGAGCTGTGTAGTGATACTTTGGACATTTGCACATTTGTTAATAAATTTGAAAAAGTAGCAAACTCCATTTTAGATTTGATCGATGAAGATATCACTGTATATTTATATGGCACATTCCCATCATCTTTCCTTCCATTTTTTCTGCTTCATGATCTCTATCTGATGCCTATTTCAGATACCGTTTCTGAGATCATGGAGCATATGAATCGTAGGCCGTCGGCTATTCCTCAGATAAACAAGATCTCAGCTAACGATCCTTCTCTTTTTGAAAAATTAAAACATTGGAAAAGTCATTGGCGTAACCGCACTGTAAATATCTTAAATGAATCGGTGGAAAAGAATGCCTTTTGCAATAACAAGATCAGCATTATTAAAACTATCATCATATTTCATTATATTGAGCAGCACTTGTTGGAATTAAATGAATTAAGTAATGAAGCAGTCTTGACCTTGCTGAAGAAGAAAAAAATTTGTAGGGATGAAAAAGGTAATATTTTAATCTACAGTATATCACTTATCAATATTTAATGCATATTGATTAGTTAAGTGTTTTATGAGTAGGCTAGTGTATGAAAAAGTGCTTTTTAAAAGCAATTTATTATTCCTTTATTGATGTGTGACTAATTATTGTAAAAGTTTATTTTTTTTTTTTTAAGCATAGTTAATTTCACTTGAAATATGCCAAGGTCAAGAGTTCATTTTACAGATCCCCCAAGATGTCCGTCATCTAGATGTTTCTTATTGATACAATTTTAATAAACAATCCTAAGCTTAACCCCACACACCCTAACTCAGACATGAATGTCATAAGTCAATAGAAGTATTACATTTGTCGCTAGCTCTATAACAATAAGCCAAACATTAAGTACAACACAATTATCGATTCATTATGTCTGCAAGATGGTGTCCCTCTTGGGAAATTCATAGTAAACTGAACTACAGCCTTGCCGAGTGATGATTATCGTGTCATAATTAAAAGTTATTTTCAAATACAATTTTTTTTTTAGAAACAGGCAGTTATGTACTTTAATAGTAGTATATTTTGTGAGGTTGTGTATGAAAAGATCTTGTCTTTGGAAGCCAAACTTTGTGCCTAACTTTAGAGAAATTATACTGATTTGATCCATGAAAATATTTTGAAAATAAGTTGCAGTTACTTAAATTTTGCAACTAGTTTTATAACATTTTATTTTTCAAGTAACTACAGTAGTTATAGCCAAATTATTGAAAATAAAGTACTGTAACTTGTGCAAGTTCATGTTACTTCATTTATAAAATAAATTTTGTATGATAGCGTCATCTAGTGTAAAAAAGCAATACTAATACAAATAATGCCCTCTAGTAGTTTTTTATTAAACTTTTTTATAGTAATTTAGCTTGGAATAATACAGTACATTACAGTAACTCGTAACACTTTCTCCTCCTAACTAATATTCAGGGTTTGGAAATAGTGCACTACTTGTAGTGCCACAGTGCCAGTACTGTAGCACACTACTTTTTTGATTAGTGTTTGATTAGTTTCATTACATTTACATCATAGTAGCTTTATTTATTTTATTTTTTATTTATTTCTGTATAAACTAAGCTTTCGTTTATACAGTGAACTCCAGGGCTATTATAAATATTATCTCATATAATTCTAAATAATTGCTTTTGTATTACTCTACTATTTAATTCAGAAACCAAAACAGATCTGACAATTGTACAGTATTGCACACCTGAAAAAATATACAATAAAAAAATAAAGTTTGTAATTACATGTTATACAATGCAGTAACAACCAAGGGTGGGAGTAGATTAAAATTTTTAACTGATTATTCGATTAAACATTTAATCGATCAATAATCGATTAATTTTTCTTCTTCTTATACCATATTTTTTTTTATATGTTATTTATTGCCATTTTAGTCCTTTTAATTTTTGAATAAGTAATCCATAAATTTTGTTATAGTTAATTAATTGTGCAAAGTTTATGTCATTATTATAAGTTTGAAAA
>PXIH01S0004842.1:637-12227 GCA_003024985.2 Euperipatoides rowelli | reverse complement strand
GTTGGCGACCACTGAATTAAAGCTTTAATTGATTAACTGGTTCGATTAATCAACTAATCAACCACCCTTAGTAACAACCTATAACAATATTATGGAACCCAAGATAAATCATAAGCAATTCTATCACAACATAACAATGATCTCTAAAAACAATAGAACAGTTGTAATGTCAACCCTAACTCTGGATTCCCACCACTAATTACATCACGAGCCAAAATTTCTTATAAAATTTTCAATATCCTTTTTAAATTTGAACAATTAGACCCAAATAATTATTTTGGTATATCATTCCAAAACATCGTACTTCTTCTGAAGACTGATTTAAAAAACAGAGTAGCTTTACTATATGGTCATTTTGTTTACTGTAAATAGTAGGCTAATGTTATATTTTTCTGCTATTTATGACAAAATATCTATTGGATTTTTTTTAATGATCAATTCTTTATATGTGAAAATATTTTTAAAAATTTTTTGTTGTGCCTTAGTATTTTAGTTTTTCTAATCTTTTTTCATATTTTAATCATTTTTAGACCTCTTATTCTCTTTGTTATGTATCAAAATGTTATATCTAATTTACTGATTATTGTAGCCTATTGCTCTTGTAAAAGATTATCATGCAACCATAATCATTATAGGCTGTATATGATAGCAGTAGACCAATTCAAATGTTTCTATATCTAAATATTTTTATATATTATTTTAATTTAAAAAAAAAAAAAAAATTTATTTTGGATTTTATCTCATTAAATTGTCTGTCAAATTTAAGTTTGTCATCAAAGAATATACCTAAGTTTATTTAGGCTAACATCGCATATTTATGTAAAATTTCCTAGTAATTCTTTAAATTTAGCAATGTTTTCATAATTACTTATTCGTATTACAATCTTGATGTCATTTGCATAAAAAAAAATAAGTGCTCCTTAAATGTACCGTAATTGTGATGTCTGTAATGTAAATGTTAAATAGAATAGCTGCAAAACACTACCCTGAGGTAAACCTTTATTAATGCCATATTTATCAGATCTTTCATTATTTGCTACAACTTAAAAAAACTATGTATTTGTTTTAATAAATTTTTATGACATTTACAGTAGCCTACTTTATAATAACCCTGCATTCATGGAAAAGTGAAATTTATCATACTTCTCTTTTAAGAAGCGCTCAAGAATAAAAGTATGGAAATTGCCATGGCTTCTAAAGGAATGTCAAGTGTGTGCTGCAATTCTCCTTTATTTTTGTGATAAACAAATTCTCCATAGGTGGGAGGTGGGATATCTTAGTTAAGAATGCTTTATGGTAATATTTTACATCTAGTGATAAGTGTGCCAGTATACAAATGCTATACAGTAGATTAAATCAACCAGTATCTGGCCCACATATGCAGTGTCGGACTGGTAAGGTCAATTGGCCAGATCACCCCCTCCTCCACCATTTTTTTTTTTTTTTAGTGTTCTTATCTAGAGACAGCACACAAAAAATAATCTATCTTTAACTTTTCTCCAAAATTTTGAATTTTTTTTACCATTCACAATGCTAATTATATTTCTTAAAATGATTCTTAAATGTTTTAATGACTAAAAATGTTTGGTATTTACTGAAATGAGAATAACGAGAGGGTGTGTGATAATGCTACTGATATAGTATTAACCTGTGGTATACTGTATAGATTAGGATATAGGCTACAGTATATTATGTTTAGAACCGTTTGATTTTTATACAGCAAGTTAATGGTAATAAAAATGGTTTAAAGTCAGTCTGTCAGTTAAATATTTTCAAATTATAAATATATACATTTGTAGAGATAAAACTTCATGCTTTTAGAGTTTGTGATCAATCACTTCTTTGTATCAGTCAAACAATAATCTTAATTATATCCTAGACTTTGAAAGAAAATCAATAGAACAATAAAATTAAACCTATAAAATAAAAATGAATTTTATTATAAAAATATGAAAATAATTTTTCTAATGAATATAACCTTTTACGTTGTTTTTAAAAATTATTTTAAATTTTAGAATTTTTAAGAATCAGCAGAGCTAATTTTAAGGATTTAAAAACCTTAAAAACTAACAGCTTACAGTGCCCCCCTCCCCCAACCACTAACATTCATGCTGAGCTTACAAACAACATTTCCCATACACAATACTCATCAGCCACTGGAAAAAAAAATCCACTTTTTACTATGGGGCCTTTTTAATCAATTGTGTTGGCAGAGGCTTTTTATGCCAGTCTGACACTGCACCTATCCTAATAAATATATATTTTGGAAGCACAAATTTCATGCCCTTTCTTTTAATAGCGGGAAACTGCGCTTAGTTTAATCTCCATTGTTGCCCATATTGATACATTAAATTTAAATCAATAAATTCTCAAGACTATGAACTCAAAAAAAAAAAAGGTAACTTTTTTTATTTACATTTTTCAATCGCAAAAAAACAAAAANTTTAATATTTTGGCAAATTTGTTAGAAGAAAAAAAAATTGAAGAATTTTACAATATTTTTTTTAAAAAAAAAATTCAATGTGTTAAGAATTTCCAAGCTTAAATATATAGCCTCAAAACTTAAGCATAGTAGTACTGTACTTAATGAACTTAAAATTTCATAATCCCTGTCCAGTATAACTTGCAGGGGTGATGTAAATTACTGCCGTATATTGAAATTGCACTTCTTACTATCCATTGAATCATTATTATTTTGTGTTTCTAGGTTTGATCAAAAGCTGGTATTTACATAATTATGAAAGTAATGAATTACTTTGTGAAATTTCCCCTTCAGTACTTAATGAAAATAACATGCAGTGCCACAAAAAATCCAAGCCTGGGAATACCCATCGCCCATCATCCAAGTTCTTTAATCCCAATGTCCATTTTTTGTATCACGATCTGAAGAATGTTTCCATTGGTGATAAGAAACAAATATGGCAATGGCGGTAAGCATTTTTTTTCTACCCATAATTTTATTCATTGTTTAATATTAATCTGAATGTTATAGACAATAGATTATTTCATTATTTTGAATTATCTGTAAAATTAATTTTAATTTTTACCAATTTTTAACATTTTCTATTTTAATGTTGCAAAAATTCATTTGCTAAGACACAGAGACTAGTCTCTAAATTTAGTGATTATCTGGGAGTTTTTATACAGCAGCTGTTATTTGAATTTTCTTAATATATTTGTCTGTCGATGGATTTATTTTTCTAATTTGCTGTATTGGTGTCGGGAGAATTTTTATATCAGTGGCCGACATTGGGAGAATTGAATCTGCAATAATGGAGTAAGAATGTGATCTTTATGCTATTATGAGTCACCCAATCTCATTAGAAAATGTGTAATTATTAATTTCTGAGGAATATCTATCTTGAGTTGGCCATTCACTGCACGTCTGGTGGTGGCTTAAAAGAGCAGCCCGCGTTGGGATTTTAAAAGTATTATTCTCCCTCCTGTGTATTGGCAAGTTCTCCTTCAACTAAATTAGGGTGTTTGTGTGCAACTAAGTTTACAGCATGTATGCAGTTCTGTTGACTAGGCCTAGCCTATCAATAAACTTTTTTTTCTTTATGTCTTTCTCAGGTTTTTCTAAGTTGTTTTTTTTTTATAGATGGGGGGGGGGGGGAAGACCCTTTAATAAGTATATGTGGTCTCAGGGGGGGGGAAGACCCTTTAATAAGTATATGTGGTCTCATTTTTATAACTGTGTTTTTTTTTCTCTGGGTGAAACTTGACAATTGAGGACAATTGATGTGTTTCTTTGACATGGTGGATTTTCAAGTATTGTCATCATCTTGAATCAATATATCTTTACTTAAATATAAGCTATGCATACAGTAAACTGTATGTAAATATGTATCTGTACATTATATATAATATAGTGCACATACTAGATGTAGCTTACCATTTTTACAGGACATACAGCCTATAGGCTACTGTAGATACTATATAACAGTATATTATTATTAGTTTATTTATCCAAAAAAGATAAGTCACATCATTTTTAAAATCCTTAGCCACAAAGGATATACAGTAGGATTCATTACAATATCATTCAGCACACTGTATCTAGGAAAAAAGAAAAAAACAGAAGTAATGAAAATGCAACTACCCGAGAGAGTTAAAATAAATAAATAAATATATTTAAAAATGCAGTATATAAGATATAAGTGTACCTTTTATATTATAATTAATCTACTGCAATGATAGAACATATTCTACATATTCCCATTGTAGGCTACATACACAAAAAGAATTTCATCACATCTAACTGCTGAAATACTTTTTGAGGGCAACGATAGTGAAGCTGAAACAAATACAAGCTGATAATTAGATTGCTAATTCATTTTTCTTTCTTGTTTTATTCTTGAATCAAAAAAAGACAAGTCGTTGCTTGTATTTGGCCATCTATTATTTGCTGCATTCTGTAAATGTATGAAGATAAATATTTTAAAATTTGGCTACTCTTCCAAAAAGGGTAATTTTGCATTCAATTAATTTACTCACTGAACCTGAAAAATAAGTTACCATTTCTTATATTCTGGTCACAATTTGCAACTGATAATTCTCAGTGTTATAGTTAAAGCCCCATGGGTATGATAAATATCTATAAACCTTTTAAATTTGAACATTGTGAATTGTGATTGCTATTCAGTTTTTTAACATACCATAACATTGTTTAAAATTTTCATTAAAATGTTTCTCTTTCATTTCATTTTGTTTTTAAACTTATGTTGTATTATTATTATTTTAATCATTAGGATATTATTGTATTAAATAAATTCATTTTTATGTATTATATTACTTTGGGATTAGACAGTTTTTATTTTTAAATGTTAGGTATGTTTCTTATAACCTTCCCATATGGATAAATAAATGTAAAAATAAAAAAAACATTGATACAATAAATTGTATTAATAATATTATATACTGTATATTCATTCGCAGTAATTAATTTTATTTTAATTGTGTATATATTTTTTGTATTCTTATAAAGAAACAATCCTTCTCTCTTTCTTTAAGGCACTTGTTCAAGAATGCTGGCTCTCAGCTTATTAAACATATTGAACAAATTCTAGAAGCTACTGTTTTGGAAATCATTGAAAGTAATGATGACAGTTATTCCTTAAACTGCCCGACTAACATTGAAGTTGAAGTCTGTCATGATTTAAAAGACTTGCATTCATCATATCCAAAGTATTTAGCACCAGTAAGTATTTTATTTTGTCATAACCTAGAAATTAAAATAAGTTAAGCCACCTAAATTTACAATTCTACCTATTGAATGGTAAATCGTGAAGTCTCGGCCATGTCCATTCACATGAGTGGAGGCCATTTTTTATTTATTCCATTTTAGTAAAGCTAATAATTACACATTTCTTTTTTTATCCAAATCAAAGCCATATGCCTACCAGGATATTTTTAGGGGAAGGGATCTGGACTAGTGATCATTTAAAGGTCAAATGTAACGGATTTTTTTTTAATTATTGATTTTCAAAGATTTTTACTAAAAAAAATATCCGATAGAAAATAAAAAAATAAATAGTTATTTACAATTCAATTTTTAAAATAATTGACTTCAGCTCCTCCCCCTTAAAACAACATAGTTCAATGTATACACCAGGGGAGATATTTTGTGACATCATAGACTAGAAATGAATAGAGCTTGCTATACTTAACTAATAGAATATTTGTTATCTTTGTCAGATTAACGTTGGAAATTATATGGTCTAATTGTTTAATTACTTGTAAAAAATCCTAATCAAATCCATCCTTTGTGCTATTATGATCCAATTTTTTTTTTTTTTTTTAAATCAAAATGACCTTTAATACCTCTATTTACATTAAATCATTACAAAGAAAACAGCTGTAGTGAGTGTTTCGTCATCAAATTAATCTCAGACCCCCAAAAAATGTGAAAGTTTCAATTTGTATCTTTAAATAATTTTTTTTTTAGTAATTATCTTTGAAAATCAATACTGTAATAAAAAAAATTGTTATATTTGACCTTTAAGTTTCCCTCAGTATTGTTATGGAATACACTATCTGAAGGTGGAGATCACCATTGGAGAAATTTTTAAAAATAAATCCCCAAAAAAGGTATTCGAATGGAGTTTTCAGTGTTATGAGATGCATTCAAAGAACTAGATTGTTTTTTTATTTAGTCAAACATTAACCATTAAAGAAAATTGTATGAAGGTTGAACCCACCCTAACCCCACTCTCACATATATTTCTATGACTTTATTCTAAGAATGATAAGATAAAAGACTAGACTAAAGATTATAATTCACTATTACAGTTTTATTTTTTATATGATTTATTTCAATTTGCAATTGTTTGATGCAATTAAATAAAATGTTTCAAGTATTAAATTGTATAAGTTGTGAAAAATGAAAAAAATATTTAATTTTTCTTTCTGATAAATTGGTTTTATTGTATTTTTGGCTAGAAATTACTGCACAGTGTTCAAAAAAATCTATTGAAATAAGTAGATATATATACTCTATAGTGTAATAATTCTTAAACATTTGATTTAAATATGCATAGTTTAAATGTTCTTTTGTTTTATCCAGAGTGCCAAGTGTCTAATAGATGAATTAGATCTATTGTTGCCAATTATCTGTCTTGAATCTAATGAAAGCACCGCCCTCATTAGTAAAACATTGATTGATAGAATTAAAGTCACCTTAATGAAATATCATGATAAATTTATGAAGGTAGGTTTATTTTCTTTACTTGTTTTAATTTTATAGGGCACAGTTTCAAATCTATGTATTAGTATAACAAACACATTTAAGTGTTAGAAAATATCTAATAATTTGTTAATAAAAAGGTTTAGTTTTATTTATTTATTTGCATTATTTATTTTTAGAGTTTAGAGTTAGCCATGCTTGCTATTATTAGACGTCTTATTTGTTTATTAATCTGTGCACAGTATTTATTTTGATTATACTTATTACTGCTGAATATAAAGTCAGCTGTTTTGTTAATACGTCATCCCGTAAAGGTTTTAAAAGGGAAGCGCCATTTTTGAATCTTTGTCTTTTGTAACCCAGACATCACCTTCATTCATCAAAGTAAAATAATCTTTCACTCTCATAATTATTTTGGGTTAGAAAGCCATGTAAAGTCGAGGCCGCTTGATATCTTTGTAATACAGCGGAACTCGCAAATTTCACCTTGACCAGACTATAGGTAAATTCTACCGGCACGGTTCTTCTATTGACAAAATATTTATTTATAGTAGCTATACAATGCGGATGTACCTTTTAATGGATGTATTTTCAAGCAGAGAATTTTTAAAATATTAATGAAAATATTCTTGTTTTTTGATTGTTACCTGTACCTTATTGTATAAAGGTAAGACAAGTTATCGTCTAAACCTCTAATTTGTTGTTCAAGATTTTATTACGTTTGTAAATTTACCGTCATATTAAAAGCTACTTATTTACATTACTGGATATCCGTTTTCTACTTTTCACCATTCTTTCTATGTGCAATACTGTTTGTGACCTCTGTTTAATCGAGGAGTATGGTAACGTGGCAAGGACGGCTGCATTATATAATATATTATCTTCAAGTTGTTAATTCTAACTTTTTATAAATATTACTAAACTCACATGGAAAGAGAAATGTATTTTACTATAGTTATTAATATATCTAATAAGTTGCTTCTCTTATATTAGAAATAAAGCTTAACCCATTCACTAGGAAATATAGTCCGGGGAAAAAAAAATCATAATTAATATGTGGAAAATGTAAGATACACTGGCTTCATATAACAGCCTCTCATTCACAGAGAAATGGAAGTTGCCAAACTCTTGTTTACAGCAACACTAAAAAAAAAGCTAAAAGCATGTGAATTGTAATGGCTTTTGCACTGGTCAATCTATTAATGAATTGACATTCAGTTCTCATTTTATCCTTGTGATTAAGAAATTGTTTGTGAAAAAAAACTATATATTAGAAACATAAGTTTATGGTCATATCTCGTAAAGATATTGCCAATGTACTAGTGAACTAAATGATCTTGTCTGCTTGGCATTTTATCATTTCCTAATGCATAGATCATAATATATTATTGAAGTATATAATGAGTGGAGATTGATAATATGTTAATAGCTTTATTGTATTAGCTTATGTAAAATGTAAAGATAGTGCCAATGTACAAGTGAAAGAAAAGATCATGTCTGCTTAGCATTAGAAAGATAAGAATGGAGATTGATAATGTGCTGATAGCTTTATGGTAATATCTCATGTAAAGCACAAACATGTTGCCAATGTACAAGTGAAAAAAAGATCATGTCTGCTTAGCATTTGATCATTTCCTAATGCACATAATATATTATGTAAGTACAATATATAATGAGTTGAGATTGATAATATGCTAACAGCTTTAGTATATTATCATGTAAAATGTAAAGATATTACTAATGCACATGAGAAAGAAAAGATCTTGTCTGTTTAATATCCGGTCACTTGCAATGCATAGATCCTAATATACAGTATTTATTGTGGAAGCATCAAATGCATGAAGCTGTATCAAGGAATTAAGTATATAACCATAAGCACATGATCCAGAAATATTTATACTCAATTTCACATTTTGTATAAAACCTGGTAAGACCTGGTAGGGGATAAAGTTCTAAGTGCAAGCAGGCACATAAAGTTAACCCATACTCATGAATACATAGCTCATTAAGTGGTCAGTGTCCTCTTAGAATACTTGTAAAAAATTGAAAAGATAAAAAAACGGATCTTAGAATTTGAGGACAGAACAATAAATTTGTGCTGTCCCTGACAGTCAATCATTGTCTTACCTGCTCAGGTAAATGAGGTGTGCATGTGAGTAAAATAAAAAGATGATCCACTATCTGGTTGGGTCACTCCCTAATGCTGGTAACATGAGTGCCCACAAGCTCAAATGTATAACTATGAGTTAATAATAATTAAGCCTTATTAAAAATATATTTGAGTGGCTCAGAGCCATGCATTTATGTATTTTCGCAATGTAAATTTACAAGTGGCAAAATGAATAGCAGAAATAATCTTTTCATTAGCATAAACCTAATTAACCTATATTATTTTTTATATTTGCTACTTTGATTTGTGCATGTGAGAATTAACTGATGAGATTGTAAACAACGTGCAAAGCGATCACCTTTCTAACATATGCGATTTAAATATTATTTATTTGTGTATCATTTAATTAGCACAAGTGTGAGTGCTTCATTATTTAAGAGCATATTCACATGTCTCTTAGTTCTTACTCATTGGATTTGACACATCATTCTAGCGAGTTTATTTATTTTGTACATAGAATTTCTGTGGCCAGGATGGGATATGTCATCTCAAGGATTTGTACGAGTTTTATTTTATTTTATTTCACTGTAAATAACTTTTATTTGTTTTGCACCTCAGCAAGTTGCTCACGTGAATGCTGCAGCTTCGCATAAAAGTTATTTGGATTTTTTAAAATACCTGTGTCCTGTTCAATTATGTTTTATTTGTACTATACCAGCAGTACTCAAGTTTTATACAGTGTCAATCCTTTTTCCGGAGTTCTAATCTTTTAGCAACCCACTTCATTCTTTGTCTTCTCCAAGATAAAAACAACTACAAAGTAGTAATACCCAAACACTACATTTCCTCTCTTCGTTATAATATTGATCATGTGTTTACACTTTATGTGAGATAATACAATAATTATTTTTCATTCTTATATTTCTATTTTTTTTTTTCCACATTTGTAGAATTTCTTTATTGCAAAGATAAATTAATGTCGTCATTAGTATATGGACCAATATGTAAGCCACAGCAATTCCTGGATTTTCATCTTAATCTTTGTCAGGCATTGGGAATAATGACTTCCATCCAGACTTTATTTCTTTTCAAAAAACTTAAAACTGACATTTTCAAAGAACAACGCAGGTGGTGTATTTATGAATAGACCTAGTAATCTTGTGCCTAAAGTCCAAGTTATAAACAACAGCAAATCAAATTGAATTTTTTTAAAAAAAAAATATGATAGAGATAGGAATATATGTTCTAGCTAGCAATGATTACAGTGGGAAAGATCAGAAATAAGATTTTATATCCTTTGTATCATGTTTTTTAAAAAAATTCTAAATGGAAATTTCTAAGGTCTAAGATATGTATTACTTGGAAAGAATTGATATTGGGGAAATCATTATTAAAAAATCTGTTTTTTTTTTTGTTTTTTTCATTATAAAAATAATTTGTTATATTTTTACAAACATAACTATGATTTGTTTTTTCACTGCTGATAAGAAAAGTGATTCATTGTTGTGAAGTGTAGTTAACTGAAGCTTATACTTTTAAATTTCTGTTAACCATAATGATCTTTTGT
The DNA here is from genome assembly GCA_003024985.2 of Euperipatoides rowelli. Lineage (NCBI taxonomy): Eukaryota > Metazoa > Onychophora > Udeonychophora > Euonychophora > Peripatopsidae > Euperipatoides > Euperipatoides rowelli. Next base: position 1,865 of record PXIH01S0004842.1, on the reverse strand, counting down.
GTTTGTAAAATTCATTACAGATTTTCATTTTTTTGTTTGTGCGTGTTTTTTTTTTAATATTTATTCAATTATGTTAAATTTAGACCATTTGTGAATGATTTCAAATTACTGGATTCACCCTTTATTATGTTTAGTAATTTTTAAAACATTTTAAATTATCATATTTAACTATATGTTGTGAATCACGAGAATACAATTATATTTAAAACAATAGGCATTCATTAGTGTAATGAATATTCATAACTTGAAACGTCATTTATAATAATGAAATTTTAAACCTAGCAAACAATATGTTTAGACAATATTCCTAAACAAATACTGCATACATTGTAGTATGTCCAAAGACATTTTTATCTGAGAGTGTTTTNTTTTTTTTTTAATAACGTACTGTAAATAAATTTGAGGAAATTTAAAAATAATGTTAATTATTTATTTTTTGGGCAAGAAAGAGGATATTAGCTTGTTATGTCCACTTATGAAATTCTTACTTGTTTTATTCATTTAAGCAAAGTATTTTGCTGTAAAGGTCAATAAATACATTTTGATATGGGTTGACAGTGTTTTTGATAATATCTAAACAAAACAAAGTTTTAAAATTTTGATAAATGTTTAATGGTTTCTTTAAAAGGCTATCTGATTTAATTGTATTTTAAGTCATAGCCATTTAGGAAAACTTTAAAAAAAATACCAAACATTGTTTCAGTAATAAATAATATTTTCAAAGTTTATTACTTGTAATATTTAGATTTATTTTTAATCTTTCTTTTTTTTTTTTTTTAGCTTTACCATGATTTTCCTCACACCGCATCACTTAAACAATTATATTATGCTCTTAGTGCTGCTTCCTTCATCAAGTGCCATCTCCTTTCTTATAATAAACTAACTATTATGGAAGTAGGAAGGTAATCTAAGCCCTTTTTTGTAGTTCAACTTCTTTTTACATTTCAAACTCTTATATTTCCAATTACATTTGTCAGTTATAAAATTCTAAAGAGAATTGGAACACATTCAAACAATTTTTTAAAATGATTCTTTTTATATGCTGTATATACAATATGCAAAGTAAAATCAATCTAAATAAGCGCACTGATGCATGACAAACAATTTCACACTTCTTTGCCTAACTATAGGCATGTTCGTCATTAGATTTTTTCAGTGCGTTTCGTTTATTTGGTTTATACCTGGTCACGTGAACATTTAATTTTATAGAAGAACGATCAAAGTTTGC
>PXIH01S0004836.1:14991-25287 GCA_003024985.2 Euperipatoides rowelli | reverse complement strand
CATTTTTTTAGTCTAATTTGTTCAAAGGGGTCGCAGCAAATAACTGGGGAGATTGTGGCTACGTTTTTTTTAAAAATCTCCGAGTTCTCGGAGAACTATAGAGAACGCTCTGAATCTGGAGAAGTCGGATTTTAAAAAAATCAGAGATTCTCTATTGCGGATTTTAATAATCTCTGACGAACTCTGAGAACTATCAGAGAAGTTTCTGACTTCTCCAAGACAACGCATCCGGATTGGGAGAAGTACCCACAATGCATCGTAACACAATCAAAATCCAAAATGGAGGAAAATAAACTTTATTGATATTTACTGTGTCAAATATGATGTAACTGGTCTAATCTTTGTCTAGACACTACTTCCTCTCCATAATTTTCTTATTTTGACTATATGACATCTTTTACAACAGCGATTGCTATTTTTTAAATGCTGAAAAATGAATTGTTTCCAGTCAATGAGATAGTAATAGCTACCGTTTATGTCTGGCGGCACAGATAGCAAGCATGATGTCTTTAAAATGTTTAACCCAGACATCAAATGTACGAATGTTGCCAGGGACATTTTATTTTTCTGTCTGACAATAGCGTTTAAAAGCACCTTCAGGTGATAGTTTAGCTAAATTTAGGCGTTTAATCTTTAATGGTTATTTTTTTTTACTGTACAATTTTTCTCCTTTCGTCTTCATCTTTTATTTCTCTGTTAGCGTATTTTAATAATCTCGGACTCTGTCTTCTCTGTTTTTATTCTGTTAGTTCTCCATGACGTGTACAGTTTCTCGGAGCTCGAGCTCGGAGAATTTAAAAAAAACGTAGCATATGTTACCATAACAAGCTCCATGTTTGAATTTAGATCTTATTAGTGTCTGGCTAGTGTCACTGAGAATGTTGTATACAGTCTGTATGATTATAAAACAGCACATTGAATCATGAAGGTAGGTTTGATATTTATGTCAATAAATTTTGAAATACTTTTTTAAAAAATCTGATCTTTATTTTCATATATTTTAATTATTGTCGTTTAATTTTATTTAGTTTTTGTACATTAAAAATTCGTTTAGAATTAATAATTTTTTATAATCCAATATAATTTTCATATAATTTGCACTGCCCTTAGTTTAATTTGATTTCTTTAAATATTAAATTTTTGGCAAGTCTTTTCTACTTAAATCAGCTGTTTTCTTACGTTTAAATCAAAGCTAGATATCATTTTTAACTTTGTCATAAACCAATTGCAAAAACTGGAATAAATGATGCATGTGGTCATCATTTAAACTAAAAGTCTGACCTGGCTTACATCAGTTCATAAATCTAACGACATAAAAACACATTATGTTTTTAAGTAAAAACTATCCTCATTGAATAACAACATCAAAGACAATATCACATGACAGAGCCTAAGGCATTTCTGTCATTTATTTAAGTGTGAGGTAAATCGGCCATAGAACAAAGAAAGGGGAGTAAGCGTCTATTGTAGTTCTTGATAATTAGGGGTGTGGGGGGGGGGGATCAATCTATTTTGACATTTCTATTTTTATTTAAGATATTTTTGACATTTTAAATTATATTGATTTTTTTATTTTACTAATCTATTTGTATAAGTGAGCCTTGTTGCATTTTTTTATGGGCATATATTTTGAAATGTGATGTGACAAAGAGTCAAAGCTTATCCTTGTTGTGGCTGTCACAATTGGCTAAAATTTGTGTGGATTGTCCTTGTAATATCTAAATGACAAATATCTATAAGATTAAATCTAAACTACAGAACCCCCTCCNCCCCACACACATACACTGGTGTCTGCTTCTGTTTATGCCCGGGTTGGATAAGATTAGCAGCGCCTTTTTCAAAATTCTCCGAGACAATATAAAAAGATACATGAAGGGTTCTTGGTCCCAGAGATCTATAAATAGATATATTATTAAAATTAGATTTAAATAAACTTTTCAAGATAACAATTAATATTTTTAAAAAATATAATTTGAAATGATGTTTTCGAGCCTATAATAGCGCCACACTATTTAAAATATTTAATATATTTTGGAGCTATAAAATATTATGAAACTATGATTATTAAAGAGCAAGGGGAATAAAATTTATAATTTTTTACCAAATATTTTAGAGTACCAGATGAGCGTGTTTTAGAATACCAGGATATACATCAGCAGAATCGAGATGTAAAAGGGAGTGGGGAGGTATATTAGGTGTATTATTTTCTGTATTTTTTTAATATAAAAATATGGTTATTGAAGAGTAAATGGAATAAAAATCAGAAATGTTTCCTTGAACAGAAAATCCACTCCAGTCTAAATTAAATGGGAGAAAACTCTGTTCTAACTGGTGCGATGGTCAGACTATACAGTAATTCTGCATAATCTCTTTATTTTGCATGTTTAGAAAACCCTCCCCCTTCTTTGTTTTGTGATCCTGTAACTTAAAAAAAAAATATATCAAATTGTTATAAAAAATTGGAAATATTAAACTAGCTATAGTATTTTTACAATCTTCATTTTCTTTTCTTATTCTTTAAAAATAAAAACTCTCAACAAAATTATACCTTATATTATGATCTAACCCAATTTATTATTATTATTATTATCGTGGTTTATTTATTTTAATATTTAAAATGTCAAAACAAATCTTTTTTTCCATCTATTCAACAACTATTGCTGGCTATCTTCTTATTTAGCTCTAGGGCTTTATTGTTGTACTAATGGTCCACTGAATTGGTGTTCCTCTTGCTCTTTCTTATGTAAATCATACAAACAAAGCCACATTTATTTCTTTATAGTCAGAAACACAATAACTGATCATGTTTATAAAGATATTTACACAATTTATTTTCAAATCTGAAATTGTAGTCTTTCCAATCCCAATCTCTTGACATAATTTTGTTAATGATTCACCTTTGTCAATCCTATTTAAAACTTCAAATTTTGATCAAAACTAATTTTATTAACAACTAAAAAAAAAACATATTGCTTCTCCTCCTTCGCCTGTTCAAGAAAATTCTGCCATGTCAAATGTTTTTATTCTAAAAAGTTAGAAGACAAATTGTTTCTTTGCTAAAATAACTTTGTTTATGTCAATAATTGTGATAAAAATTGTTAAATACTTGTTTAAAAAAGAGAGCCTGACTGCCTGTTCATTTTTTTTTTAGGCAAAGGGAGGAGGAACAACATACTATTTTTCAGTGGCTTTATGTTTACGCTTACTCATGATGGATTTAATTGAAGAATTAAAGTACATTATTATTACACTAAACAAAACCAGACTTTATGTTAGCAGTATGCTAATACAGGAGCATATTTCATCCTAATCGGGGCCCCGTGACTGGAAATACCGCTCCCTTATTTTTTTTATAAACTTTTTTTGGGGGGCTGTTAAGTAAGGCTGAAATGTCATAACTCTGTACATAGTGTCATCTTATGTAGTCTAGTTATCCATGGGTTAATTAATTTCAACTTCCCAAAAAAAAAGGTTGCCCTCTAATCAGTTAATTTAATTCATGTGGAATAGAAACAACTTAGTTTTTCAGTGGCTTTACAATAAAAAAAAAAACTTCTTTTATTGATTACAAAATTATGCAAGCCGTTTAATCTTACCGTAAACATCTACTATATATACATCCTTGTTGAAGTTGATGAAGTGCAGCCTGATACAGAAGCAAATCATCCAATGAACTTTCCTTAGTTTCAATATCATCATCAAAGTCCCTTAAATCAGCCAACTAATGAAAATTAAAAGAAAAACATAATATTAGTGAGAAAAATAAAAAGGAAGAAAATGTGAAGAAGAAAAAAACTGGCCAAATTTAATAGTTTTAAGGCTAGTTTTCACAGAACATTATTTTGATGTGGACGGAGCAAAAATCTCATGTCCCAGTTTTCACAAAATGTGAAGAGATATTGCCAAATAACAATCGTAATAGATTTTGAAACTATAAAACTTCAACATGTTACTTGTGCATGTCCACCTAGCCCCAATGAAATTGTTGTAAGAAATAGAGTTATCAACCCTTATCCTCTCTTTAAGCTTCAAGATATTAAAGATGTGATTGTAAAATGTCAATTAATTCATGTATTATAGTTCATGACTTCTCAAAGAAACCTTTAGATATTAGTCTAAATTGTATTATTCTGAACATTTATAGTAGTTGTAAGACCCTAGGCCTGATTGTTCAAGCTAATTTGAAGTGGGACTTACATATCAATAGTGTTATTAACAAAACAAGTAAAAGATTTTTTATTCTGTATAAACTTAAAAGAATGTTAATCCTATTACTCTTAGAAATATTTATATTACATTTATTCAACCATCACTAAATTCCAATCAAATTCATTGGAAATGCTCCAAACAGGAGCAGTAAAAATTATTATGGGAAAAAAATTATATCTCGTATTTTGATTCCTTAAGCTTTTTACAATTCCCTACTTTAGCTGAAAGAAGAAAATTTCTATTTAAAAATTATTCATTATCATTTAAATATAGCCAGTATCTTTCTCAAAAAAATAAAGAGTTTATTAATTATAAGATTAAAGGATCAGACTGATTATTCAAATTTATCAGAACCAAGAGGTATCAATCTTCAGCAATTCCAAGTATGATTAATGTATTTAATTGCTAATTTTTGTTTCTTTCTATTATTGTTTTTCAGTTGTTGATTATTTTTTATGAATATTAGAATTGTGTAAATATCCGTATGGGCTAAGGCTCTATAGTGTAATTGTATTTACTATCAGAGTTTGATAATTAGTCTGTCCGACAGACCGGGGCTGCTAAATTTTAGTGGAAGACAACTATCATTTAGCTAATTTATGCCCGGCAGGGCTACCTAATAATTTCAAGAATTACACCACATATTTTCAAACATTATTATATTTTTAACTACTAATTTTATTTTGTGCTAAACTCTTTAAAACAATCTATTAAATTTGGGACTGACATCCCTAACTTTGGGCTACAACATTTTTTATACAGGTTGCCCTTTGGGCAAGTATAAAGTATTGTGAATTTTCTATCACTGACTATGCTTTGTTGCTTTTAAGAATTTAGCCAATAAACGAAATAATAATACGAGTGAACTGGAAAAAAAAAAAAAAAAACTATGGTAGTCAGTTCGCACTGGATTTTGTGAACCTGTAGTTACTGTACATTTAGTAATGGTTTTATAACTAGTTATGACTATCAATTTGTTGGACAAACATTGAAAGTCCAATACCAAAAATCATAGTCAACAAGCATTAATTGGAATGGCTACAGATACCCTGAGTTCACGAATCGAATGCATAAATATACAATGAAATTAAAGAATCCATTTGGAAATTAGTTATCAAGTTTTAATTTTTAATATGATAATTAAATGTTAATTGAAATAAAATCTTTGAATTATACAATAAAAATGTTTATTTTTTTAGAGAATTTATTGCAAAAAAATATTTGGAAGTACATCACTGATGGTACCGGTACTTAAAGATTATTTAAAATAAGTGATTATATAATAACTTTTAAAATTATTCAATAATCCATTTAAAACTATGTGATCAAATAAATAGAAATCACCAATCAGTGTCACAGTTTGTTTAGTAAACAGAAACACAAATTTATATTCTCAGCAAACTTTTATAATTTTGCCATTTCAGAAATAAATATTGTAGGTTTACTTTAAAACAAGATAAATTAGGCTAGCTATTATTCCTAGTTTTATAAAATAATACTTTATATACACAGCCCACAAAATTATGAAGAATTATTTATTTAAAAATTGAATACATCAAATAGTCTTTTAAAATTTATCATGTGTTCTTTAGTTCAAGTCCCAGAAATCAAACTTGGGCTCTTGGAATAACATGCAAATACCTTACTTTGGATGACAAAAAAAAAAAAAAAAAAACACACACCATGCAAGTTTGATTGTTTTAAAATAAGACAAACATTTAAAAACATATGATAGGATATAATTTAATTTGATGTGCTCGTTGAGGTGTGATATTTTCTTTGTGTAAAAACAACTGTGAGAAAAATAAACTGAAATTTTACATTTTTTTTAAAATAATTTATTTGTTAACATTTTTAAACAGCCAAATCAAAACACTCTGATGTAGTTGTGTATACTGTATAATCCGGATTTAATTTAAAATTTGAGAAAAATATTTTGTCCAATACAGTAATTCTTGATTTATACGGTTTTGACACAATTTTTTTTCTATGAATAAATGTTAAAACTATTAGCCTAAATTCAAATCCAGCCCTCTTAATACCTAGTACACCTATAGGTACAACGTTTTAGCAAATTCACCTAACAATAATAATAATAGTGAGTAGAATCAAAGAAATGCTGTTTTGTTTTCACCACTTTCCAACCCTTTCCCATTATTTACTATGGAAATTTTTTGTTTGATTTACATATTTTTATTTACATGCGGATTTCTAAGAAAACAACCCCAGCGTAAATCAAGAATTAACTGAATAAATAATTCATAATAAAAATAAAATGAAAAACATAACAAAATGAAAAAGTAACGAATCTTCTATGTTTTTGTTAATGTTACGATAATCTGAGAGAAATTCATCATTTATTTATTTCAAACTGATTCAAATTTCTTATAGGAATGTTTTTTTGAAGAATTCACTAGTCAAGAAGGTTTTTTTGAGTAACAAAATTAGGAATAATTATTTATTTAAAAATTGAATGCATCAAACAGTCTTTTCAAATTTATGTGTTGTTTAGTTCTCAAAATTTTCCATCATATTTCAAATTTATTTATGACATGATCATATAATAAATAATAGTGTACCGGTATTCGCTATAGGTTAAGGCCCAGTTTTACACATTTTTTTGTGTGAGAGTTAATTCCTTAATATGTTACAATTAATACATTAAATTGTTTTAATATATATTCTTTTTCTATACAAGCTATGCATCAACACATAAAAATCAGCCAGACAACATCTGTATGTGTATGGAAAGTTCACCACAAAACCANAAAAAAAAAAAAAAAAAATGATTTCTAGAATAATAAAGAAAGATATAATTTGTATTTTGGCTGTGAACTAGGAGAATAGAATAAAAGTTGGGCCCCATATATATGCTGTATTTCTTTGTAGTAAATCTAGATAAATGATTGAAAAGGAGCCATTATTCCATTCCTTTTGCAATACCTATGATATGGCAAGGACAAAAGGACCACAGCACTGATAATTTTGCCTTACCAAAATCCCCAGATTTTCTACCAAAAACAAACAATGCATCTGCAATGAGACTTGTACTACACGAGAGGGACTACCAGTTCCTATCCCACCAAAAAATGGGAAGGAATACCTGAATTTGCTATATTTACAATTAAACAATATAAATTTTGATTGGTGACACCATAAATAAAAATCTGGACATGATGGAAACTTTTTGGATGGATTTTTGGAATCAGCAGGTCGAAATTAGCTATAACACACATTTTTATTTCAGTTACCAAAAGAAAAAAAATAACATTTGTTGACTCACAAGAATTAATGTTATGACCTAAATTCAAATCCATCCCTCAGCTATAGATACAATTTTTAGCAAGCTAAACTAGCAAGAGGTGTGTGGAATAAAATAAACACTGTTTTTGTTTTCATCACTTCTTTAAACTCGTAGCATTTCCATGAAAATTTATGCATGTTTTACACGCTGATTTCCCAAAACACAACCCCCAGCATGAAACAAGAATTAACTGTATACTTAATTTAGATTAATGAAAAAGTAATTAAGCTTCTTCAGTGTTCACGCAAGATCTCTGATGTTTGTGGTCCAAGGGACCCATTTACAGGTGTGTTCGTCAATAGATACCTTTTTGAATTATTTAAACTATTCGATACTTTTTCGTTTGACATTAGGTGCATAAAATTAACTAGACCATTCGTCATTAAAAAATCTAGTTCATTTCGTTTGTTTCATTTCAAACTTTATAACGCTGCTCGAGAAGTGGGTTACTTCATGAGGTTTGATTTTCATAATAGCCAGATGGAAAAAAGGTATGATTGCTTAACTTGGATTTATCAAAGAGATTGAGATTGTTATGTAAAAACTGAGTGATTATAATATCTTAAATGATGGGGTAGAGATAATTTTTCATTTTAATCATCTGCAATCCTAATCATGAATTTTACATTAATTTATTTTTTTGGGGGCAGGGGGGAATACATCGAATTTAAATATCCCAGTAAGTAAGGCTGCACATGTCTTTACCTGAAAGGATTAATGCAGTAATTTGAAAATGCTAGTCTTTGTAAAATAGTCTTTGATACAAACATTATTTTTTTTTTCATTTTATTAATAACTTAGAATTAATATTTTCACCACTAAGAAAGTGGATGAAAAATTGTGGAAATATGAAATTTATTTATTTATTTTACCTTTATAACCTCCTTGGATTTTGTTTGTGAAACTTATTTAAAGCAGATAAATAAGAAAGAGAAAAACATTTTTTCCTTACCCTGTTGATTGCTAGTAACCTGTCAAAATTTATATAAACTCATGGGCTCAATGTACCAATAACAATATAATGTTTGAAATTTGGAATAATCAGCTGGACTGCATAACCTTTAATTCTTCTTGTAATCTATTAATCAACACCTATAAAATTAATGCTGGACTATTACCTGCTTAAAAAAATCCGAATTCTAATATTGGACTAATATCATATACATCTCATAAAGGATTTTTTATTTGTGTACCTCTAGAATATAAACTCTACTCTTAATCCAAAACTGTTAATTCTGATGAAAAACTTTTTACCTGATAAAATTGTGTAGCACTGCTAGTGAAATTAATTTAATGAAACTGTTCTATTCAAACTGTATTTTTCCTCCAAATTGCATTTTTATTCATTTGTATTATTTCTATGGAAATTAATTCTCCAATATATTTATTTGTATAATATTACTGTAATATACAGCATTTGATTGTAAACAAATATTCATGCTATAACAACTGTATCTTATACAATGTATATTTTTTAATTCTGTAAAACAAATTATTATTTGTATAAGTAGCCTACTGTAAGATTAACAATGTTTATTTTTGTATTTAATTCTTCAATTTAAAAGTTATTGTGTCAGCTGATCAATACTTACCTTGTAAACCAATCAGATTTATCTTCAATAACCAGGCCATGTGACCAAGATTTTTAATGAAAATTTTGGCAGAACATGGTTTCAAACCCTATATAAAGGACATTTTTGCCAGTATCTAATGGCTGAGGACACAAATTTTGGAACCAGACAAGTAAGCAGACCACTGAAAAAATACTTGCTCGTCGTAACAAGAAGGCAAAGGATCAACCTTGAAATCCTACATGTGCCCTCGATGAAAAGAACAATATCCGATTAACCCACATAACAGTCTCCGGGAGTGTGCTCAGAACATATTCTCTCATGTAATTATAATTTTTAAACAAAATTTTATATTTCCATAATGTTTGAAAAATAAATTTTTATTTTAATTTAACCATTAAAACCATGGCTTTTTAATTTAACTTTTTGTGTTGGAGTATTTCTTTAATAGAATGTCAAATTTTATTAATGCATTCTTTAATTATTTTAATATTTTATATTTTTATGTGATAATTTATTTTACTAAAGGAGTATATTTTATTAGTTGCGGGGCCTTATGGTAGGTAGTACCCGGACTCATCTGCCGGGGATAAGAAAACAGTAATGTTTTAACCCCCCTTAACCATAAGTCAGCCTTTCTAATATAGCTAATTTAATTAGGGAAATTTAGCTTAGGATTGTATTTTTTTTAAATGTTTTGATAATGAAGGTGATTCTGTTAGGCTATTTCTAAGTCCCCTTTCTGCATTAGTTTTAAGGTCTGTGGGGGTATCTGGTAATGGTGGGACCAGGGGAGTCTTGGCTTTTCTTGCTCATGTGTTACCAGGTATCCTGTGTAGACATGGGACGATGTGGATATAATGGCATTTATTTTAGCTTAAGCATACCCTTCCTTGCTTTTGGTCTCTATATAGACATCTAATCAAAGGGATGAAAGCTGATCTTGTCCACTGGTACTCTTACCCTCGGGCAGGGGATCTTTAGGGATTCCTCTGACTGGGAGGAGGGGAAAATGGGTAAAGGTTGGTCTAATTCTGGAGAATAGGTGCTAGGGAGATAGTAAGAAGGAAGGTCTAAATTAGATTATTAGTAATTTGTAACCCATCTTGAGATAGAATAATATTCCAACGCTTATGAATATTATCAAGGCGGGCTTACGAGCTATACGGAAAGACATAAACGTATAGGTTTATGACATATATATATATATAA
>PXIH01S0004834.1:19813-31943 GCA_003024985.2 Euperipatoides rowelli | reverse complement strand
GGATTTTTCATTGGGCTGCTGACTTTTAATGAAGAGTTGGCCGATTACCGCTATGTAATTAATAAATTAGTGATTTTTCATTGGGCTGCTGACTTTTAATAAAAAGTTGGACGATTAATCGGTAATCGGCCGATTATTAAAGGCCGATTAATCGGTAATCGGCCAATGTGCTTATCGGTGCATCCCTAATCAACAGTTTAGTGGAAAAGACATTTTTATAATGTCTATATATAATCGACATTGGAGTGGAAGGGAAATTTTTATGTCGATATACTGTATAATCGACAGTGGAGTGGAAGAGAAATTTTTATAATGGCGATATATATATATAATCAACAGTGGAGTGAAATAAATTTTATGTTGATATATAATCGCCAGTGGAGTGGAAGAGAAATTATGTCTATATATAATCGACAGTGGAGTGGAAGACATTTCTATAATGTTGATACAATCGACAGTGGAGTGGAAGATAAATTTTTATAATGTTGATATATATAATCAACAGTGGAGTGGAAGAGAAATTTTATAATGTTGATATATAATCGAGTGGAGTGGAAGATAAATTTTTATAATTTTGATATATAATCGGCAGTGGAGTGGAAGATAAATTTTTATAATTTCAATATATAATCGGCAGTGGAGTGGAAGAGAAAATTTTATAATGTCTATATATATAATCGACAGAGTGGAAAATAAATTTTTATAATTTTGATACACTGTATAATGGACAGTGGAGTGAAATAAATTTTTATAATGTCGATATACTGTATAATCGATAGTGGAGTGGAAGAGAAATTTTTATAATGTCGATATATTATAATCGACAGTGGAGTGGAAATTTTTATGTCGATATATAATCGGCAGTGGAGTGGAAGAGAAATTTGTATAATGTTGATATAGAATCTACATTTGAGGAGAAAGGGTTAAAAAAATATTTTTTTAAAAAAACCTCCACAACCATCTTTGGGTAACGTGGAAACCATGTTCTACAATTTTTGTCAATTTCAACTGCTCACTCTGTTATCAAGTTTCATTTTTTTATGATATATCTAAATATCAAGAAACGTCTGTTGCAATTATTTTTGAAGTATTCGGGCAGCAGTCCTGACAATTTTTCGGTTGAATTCATTTTACGTAGTAATTGATCAGTATTGGATGGTACTTCCTTAACTTCCTAATCTCTCAAATCTCAATGCTATAACTTGTATAAATAAAATTAAGAAAGATGAAGAATTATCAAGGCCTAAATTGATTTGCAACTATAATAATATGGCAGGAGGTTTAGATCATGCAGACCAGCATCTATTCTTTATGAAATAAAATGCAAATAGGAAAAAAATATATATTTGTGATTTTAAACAAAAGTAAGAGAAATTGCTCTCAGCTGGAGGATTAAAAAAAAATAAACATTATTGGCTAGGAAAACATTTAAAAAAAGCAATGGTCACAACAAATAGTGGATATAAATTCTTTATTTTTAGTGTACTGTATTTGTTTTTAGCTGATTAGACTACTTTATTATACCAATTTTAAAAAATATTAAATTGTTATATAAAACTGTTGAAGGAGGAAAGGAAATAAATCTAATACTTACAAATTACACTAGTCGGCCAACTTTGCTGACTAGCATATATGAAATAATAAAGGTAAAATATAAATATAATCCATGAATGGTTACAAACATAAAGATGACTCCCGCCGAACTGATGGCACCTGACAATCGTGGTGAGAGCCACTCCTGTAGGTAAGAACAAAAACAATAGAAAAGAAGCCTTTATGGCCAAAACAAAATGCACATTTAAATTATACAGAATGTATAATGAGCATTAGCCCGCACATTCAAGAAAGTAGACTCGTTTATGATGCACTTAACAATTAAAGTAAGTACGTCACAAACTAAAATAAAAACATTCTGAATGCACAAGCCAATGCGTACAAATAAAAAAATAAATAAACTTACAATGTAGCTCACTATAATATCCGGTTTGTGTTCGAGTAAGTAAAATGCCTTGCTAATATCTTTATGGAGTTTATAGTCCAGCGAATGTTTTAAAATAATGCATCCATAATTAAATTTCTGCAGTTGATTACTTTGGAAATATTTCATGGGTGCAAAGAACAATTTTCCTGGTCTAGAGTAGTCTAAGACTTTTTTTTTTAGTCTTAGTTGTAAATGGCCTACAGGAACAAAAAAAATATTTAAATTGGTTTATTAGATGAGTGGTTGAGGAGGAAGAGCAATATTTACCAATACTGTATACATATAATTCTACTTTTTTTATTATATAGATATTGAGATAGAATGTTGAATTATTTGTTGGTACATTATCTCTTAAACAATTCCTTCACTACCCTATCCAGCCTTCTGCCCTCTCCCTCCCATCACAAAATTCCAATCAGCTCTTCAATTCTTCCTCCACTCCATTTTTCCTTTTTTTCTCGTCTTCACTTTTCACAATGTAATATATGTTATAGACTTTCCTCCTCATTGCATCATCTACATTTTTTTGTTATGTGTGTTTTATCCTCACATTTATCTTCCATCTCTTTGCTTGAAATAACCACTTCCTTTCATATTTGAATAAAGATCGTTCTCCCTTATTTATTTTTTTAACTCCATCTGTTTTAAATGTTACCTTTTCCATTATTCCTTCCTTTCATACTTTCATTTAATGCATTCTTCCATACTTTTTTTATTTAATTTTCTCTTTATCTCTTTCTTTAAACATGCTCTATAACTCTGTATAGTTTCTATTGCCATTGTATATTTTCCCAAAGCATACTTTTCCATTTTGCTTTGTATTTTTTTCCAATTTCCTCATCAAATAACATCATTCTCAGGGTCGGATTTACTTATGGAGACCTAAATCGCAATATTCTGTGAGGTCCTTATGTATATAACTTGAAGGCCAAATGTAACAGATTTTTATTATTTTTTTATTATTGATTTTCAAAGATAATTAGCCTACTAAAAAAAATTTCACCAGAAGAAAAGAAAAAAAAAGGTTATTTACAATTCAATTTTTAAAATATTTGTATTGAGCTCCGCCCTCTTAAAACAACATTATCTATAGTATACACCAGGGAAGATATTTTGGTATGTCGTCGAGAAATGATAGCTTCTATACTAAACTATACAATCTTCGTCACAGCTACATTACACCAATATTTGTACAGAATCATAATCAAATTCATCCTTTGTCCAATTTGTTTAAAAAAAAAAAACTTTACTACAAGCGGAACTGCACTCTATTTACAGCATAAATCAACACCACCTAAACAGATATAGAAACAGTTTTGTCATAAAAATATCGGATCCCAAAAAAATCCTTATTGTTATCTTAAAATAAATTTTTTGTAATGCATTTTAAATTGTTTTTTAGTAATTATGTTGAAAATCAATAATAAAAAAAAATTTAAAAATTCATTACATTTGACCTTTAATTTAAATTTAAAAAAAAAAGGTAAGATAAAAAAAATTATAAATTGAATACTGTTACTGGAAAACTAAATGCATTATTTAGATTGACAAACTTCAACAAAACGATAAAAATTATTTCAGCAACAAACATAAAAAAAGTGAAAATAATTATAATGCTCTGTTATACAGTAATTAATTAATTACACACAGCTCAAAATCACAGATGATTAATATGACAGTAAAAGATACAAATAAGTTTTTGAAATATTAGTTTTCTATGACACGTACAAATAAAAATCAGTTTTAGTTAATATTTCACTTAATTTTAAAGCATTACACAAGTTTCAATATTGTTATTCAGGAATATTGTTAGTTTTATTTTAATATTTTTTTTTTTGTTTCTAGCTTTAGTTTTAGCAAATACATCCATTATCATAATTGTTTGTTGTTCCACTTCGATAAACAATAATGAATTGCTCACTTATTTTGGTGTATATTACTATCATTTTGTTTACTCATTTCAAACTGTAAATGAGGGCTAGTCACTCACATTCAAAACAGACTTTTTCTTTTTATTAAACTCTTTGAGAGCAATGCACCTATTTTTAAATACGGCTATGATCATTCCCATATGTTAATCTGCCTCTTTCACTCAGAACCTGCAATATTTTTGTAGCCTAAAATATGTTCAAACTAATGCTAGCTGCTTTCTTTACCACCTTCAATTTCTTTTTGCTTTATTTTATCTTCCCGTTCTTTTCATTATTCCTTGTCTTTTTTAATCTCTATCCATAAATTGTAATAAAAAAAACGTTTTACCTATTGTATAATTGACTTTTCTGCTCCATTTGTATATCATAGGTCTATACTGTAGATAAATTTTTTTTTTTTTAGATACGTTATTGTCTTTTTTTTCCAATTGATTGCAACTTGATGTAAATTAATGCTACTATTTTTTTGTAGGGTGAAGTCTAAAGTTCCAATTGGAAAAAAGGAGAAAGCTCAGTAAAGTGATGGGGGATGTGTTGCCCTCTGGTGATTATTTCTCAATCTGCGTGTTGCAAGAGCGCCTGTATCTTCGTCAAAAAAAAAAACTTGCTGGTATTCTCACGTTTTTTTGTTTCCTTTTTTGGGGATGTTTCTTTTTTTGAGAGCCTACAACACATCCAGTCACTTGTTAATATCATTTTCCTACAAGCATAGATTGCTTCCTTTTTATGAATTTATTCAGATATATTTAAAAAAAAAAAAATAAGGAAAAATAAAATAAATCAAGACAACGCCCAGGGATCTTGTATAAAGAAAGAAAGAAAAAAAATATGGAAAGAGAAAAATTTTAAATATTACGTGCAAATTTTTTTTTTAATCAAGTATATTATTTAAAAAAATATTACTAAATCCCTTCTCTTGTATAATACATATTTTAGAAATAATTTATACTTTGACAAAAAAGAAATGGAAAAAAAAAGTTTAAAACTCACAGTGCATGATCTGTAATATTTTTTAAATACACTCTTTAACAGTAGCTCATTTACTTCCCTACTATTTTTTTCCTCTTATTTTTTTGTTTAATATTGGGACTTTATTTGATTGTTTTTCAACCTAGCCTGATCTAGATCTGTTTCTTATCTAACTTTGCATTGTACATGTACATTCATCCTATTTTTAACTGTTCCCTTAATATTTTTATTTGTTTATTTTTGCTGTATTTTGTGATGTCCAGGGTAACTAAAGTATTTTTTTTTTTTTTAAAGGAATAGCATATTTATTTTCTCCCCAACATTCTTTAATTGACCGCCATCTAATGTATGTATATCATCTTGTTAATACTGTCCAAGCTTGTCGGCTGCTTACTTTTTTTAATTTGTTACTTTTTTAATGACAGATAAAAATGCTTGGTAACTTTATATAAGATATTTTTCTCTCACACACGTTAAGGCAGTCATTTACAAAAAAAAAAAATACAAAAAATCCTTTTATCATGACTAGTTCTGTCCTCCACGCCCTTTTGTGGCTGTAAATCAATGTGGCTAATGTACAAATGTACTGTACGATGATGTTGCACCAACTGTGAATTTAGTTGTGTAGTCGGTGCAGTATTTGTAGTGCAAATAAACTTTTAATTGTAATTTAAATCTGTATATATTTGTATTCTTTATTCAATAAATGCATTCACATTTTCCAGGAAATGTAACCATTTTTATGTAAGAATGGTATGAGCAATGAAATCTTATTTAAAGGGCAAATGTAACAGATTTCTAATATTTTTTTATCATTGGTTTTCAAAGATAATTACTAAAAAAAAATATTAAATAAAAAATGTTATATACAATTTAATTTTTAAAATATTAGTTTTTAGTTCCTCCCTTTTAAAACATTTTCTATTGTATACGCTAGGGGGAGATATTTTGTTAGTGTTGAGAAACCAATGGCGCTTTCTATTCTAAACTATGCAATTTTCACTATCTTTGTCAGCTAAAAGCTGAAAATCATATGGACTAATTATAATTAATTAAATACTTGTAAAGAATCGTAATCAAATTTATCATTTGTGCTCAATCTGTTTAAAAAAAAATCAAAACAAGCTTCACTACAAGCGGAACATAACTATTTACGGCATAAATCAACACAGCCAAAACAGATGTAGAAACAGTGACGCTATCAAACAATCTGTGACCCAACAAAAAATTTGAAATTTTTTTTTTGAAATATTAGACGGAGGACAGTAATATTAATTTTATCTTTAATAACCTTTTTTTTTTATGCGTTTGAATTTTTTTTTTCAGTCGACTTTTATTTTTTAGTAGCCTAATTATCTTTAAAAATCAATTTTTATAAAAAATAATTCTTTAATATTATTCGGAGATTTAGTGATTTAGTTATCACACTTTGTAATTTTATAGATTGATGCTTTGTGCTAAAAAAAAAATTTCTCACAAAGTACAAAATGTCCAAATGTGTCCCAACAAGGATACATTTGGAATTGCTCACTTTCTAATGGGGTTATGGGTAGGCAGTTTTACAGATGGAAAAAAAATAAAATATCATAAATTGTAATTACAAACAAAACGATTAAAAAATGAATAAGTCTACAATAATCTTTACTTTTTTTTTTTTTTCGTATTTACTGATATTACTATTAAAAAGATAACCTATACTGAAAACTTATTTTAGAATAAATAAGTTAGGCCATTTATTTTATACTGTAGCTTATTTAGTATTAAAATAAGTGATTAAGTGACCAGTAATGTAATTGGCCTATGGGATTATGCATCTTAGAAACAGTATAAAAGAACAAAAGCGTACCTACTGTATGTCGAATTGGAAGAATAAAATAACACTTAGAAATATTATTTAAAAAATTATTTTAATCTTAAACTGGTTAAGCTACTCATGGGCTAATGAAGGAACTTCCTATATTATAGTGGTAGAAGTCAACAAAAAACAAAAAAAAATTGATGCGCTAGATTTTCCAACGAGGCCTGTATCTGACATCCATCAATAACTTTTTAACTATATCCTTTATCTCTACTTCACTTGAATCTGTTTGACCAGAAATATAAATTGTCCATTTCAAAAAATTAGAGAACCACTATTGAAATAGTATGGCTTCTATCTGACCTACAAAATATTTGGTAGTTTTCTTGGGGTGAAATTTTATTAACAGTCGTTTGCATTGGCATTATAGTGTTCAATTACAAGGCATGTCAGTCTTTTCGTGACAGGTAGTAAATGTCATACAGGCAAATTATAACTGTTCACCTGTTTTGAAGACAAGTAAATTTTTTTCACCATGAATTTTGTAAAAATTGTAGCTTACTGTAGCCTACAATTATTGTGTTAATGATAACTTGATAAGTAGACTAGATAAGAAAATCTAGTGCTGAAAATAAAGAGATGGAGCTTAAATGAGTAGAACGTGTGACTTTTCTTAGAACTTATGACTTCCACGACATTTGTTTAACTATGTAGCCTACAAGCAATTGTAAAATATTTCATTTTAAAATTATTATTCTCCTTATCAAAATTATTGATGCCAATTATTTTTTTAATAAATTTGATACCAAAAAAAAAACAGTAAACTGGAAGAAAATCACAAAGCATTGGACAATGAATCGGATTAATTATATGATTAGGCTTAGCCTATTACCTGATATTACAGAATCGTAATATAATGTTGAGATCAGAATGTAAGGTAATCGTTTTCTATTTTTGTTTCGTTTACTACTAACATGTATATAATAAGATAAACAAAATAGTGTTTTTTTTTATATATATAGGCCCTACACTCCTAATTTGATCATATATTTTATATTGCACAGGTAATTTTCATTAAGGGCAGGTAATATTGAATTACTACCTGTCGGCTGGACAAGTAGGTTTAAGATCTTAAAAGTCAACACTGGATAATGGATATTATTTATGTATTCTATGCATTCAATATCACTTGATATCGATCATTTCTAATGCATTGATATCACATCAATCACTTATCTTCGAGTCAACTTTCAACATATCAGTAAATTAAGAAAATGTTAAAATACAGGTTGTGTTGTCAAAACAACTGAATTTACAGCTAGTCTGTCTTTATGACTGACCTAATTTCAAAACAAATTATCATAGCCTAATTAGTATTTCATTATTGTAACAAAAAAATGTGGGTTAACATTGTATAGCATCTCATGAACATTTTTTTTTAATTAGATATACTTGGAGATAATGGTGCCCATGTGAACAGTGTTCATATGTGCCTTATGACTTGAAAAAATCCTAATTTAAGTTTTTAGGGTTAGGTTACAATTATTGTCTCTAGTTTACCAGGAAATAATAATTGTGCAATTTCTACCAAAATCGATGAATTTTTTTTAATACAAAAATCTTATTTAAAAAAATTACTTGAATTATTTACAATGTCTCTGCAGAATTCTGTTTAAACATCTTGAATTTTTTCACAGACAACAGTATACCAGAGCCCTTTATAGGTAGAAATATGAAATTTATAATAGTACAGAAAATTAGGACAATTTAAGCCATCCACATGCAAAACACTCAACTACCGTACTGTATATATATCGTACTGTACATAGCCCTGTTATTTTTTTTAATAATATTGTAGCCATTTTAAAATCATTTGTTACATTTTAATAAATGAGGGAAGGTTCTAAACTATTGTTTTAATGGCCCAAAGATCACCAAATTCACAAGACTCGTTCTTTATAATGTCAATAATATTGTAGGCTACTTGGATGACTTTTTATTATATTTCAAATACATGACATATTCTAAACTACACCTATTAAGATTCCCATACATAAAATGGAGCGCCGTAATGGCTGCTAGCAAATTGTAGATAGTTATTATTTTGTAAATAGCTTTTTCTTATGTTTTTAAATTATTATTTTTATCTATTAGCCTATAATTTTCTGGATTATACCAAGCGATTAATGTGAAATTTTGGCTTTGGAGATGCAATGGATTGTCTGTGGAATAATTTACTTTTGTGCTACAAAATACTAGGCATTTAACAGGGCCTGAAGGAATCTTTAATTAGCATTACTTTTTGTTTATATCAATTCATTTATTCAAAAGCAAGAATAAATGGATTTATTTTTATTCTGATTACTTATACCTGTTTTTTTATTTTGCTAACCGACTTTTCAATCATGGAGTTTGTTGGATGCAGCGAGATCTTGTATTGTAACTGTACCGTAGTATGGTATTGGTAACGTTCGGTAATAAGATAACGTTTTGAAGACTGATTTATCATCGTTGGATTTGTTTGGATTATAATTGGATATCATCTAAATTTACTAATAAATGAACTTGAATTACGTCTTGATGTTTTATCATGCATTGCTATGGAATTCAAACTTTTCTGTGTGTTTTTATCATGTATGGATCTTTCGTTGGCTTGATTGTTAACGGTTCTAAAGATACCTAAAAGATCTGAATGTTTTTTTTTTTTGGTTTTCTTTATGAAAATGACTGTCTACACCTGGATATTATTAATTTTAGAGTAAGCTATATGTTGTACGATTTGTGCTTTACTCTACTGACATTAACTCTGTTCTTTTATTTCTTATTTATATTCTCTAATCTAATTTTGTTTTCATAATACTTGTAGATAAAACATAACACTGATTTGTATTATTATATAATTTTTAAATATTGATATTTGTTCACATGTGAATATTTATGAATAAATAAACCTGAAATATAAATATACAATACTAATTTAAGACAAAATGTATGACTGTGTACACTTTTAAAATTTATTAGAGAAATGGTATAATATTTAAAAGAAAATAATGTTTCTGAAGACGTTGAGAATTCAAGATTAATAATTAAAATGTAATTAGTCTTTTCAATGAGATAATAAACTTTAATTATTAACTAACAAAGCCTCCAAAAAAATTATTTCCAAGACTAGTTAGATAAAATAACAAAGTAAATTTTTTTGACAGAAAACCTTTTGGAAGCCTAAATAATTCCTTACCATCTTAAAACCTCTACTGTATGAAAGGATAAAATCTGTAAATACTAATTGATAAAGATGAAAAAATAATTTAAGTTGATAATTACAATTTAAATTAATTTAAATAGTTTGGGAGAAGGAGGGGGGGTGTATGTAATCAATTCCAACATGATATTGATCATGGTCTGCTGAAAACTTCTAATGAATCACTGGAGGAACACAAAATATAATCTACAGTCTTTAATTTCAGGTAAATTTCTATTGCATCTTACGAAAAGTACAAAACGAAAGCTGTATTGTTCAAACATTACACATCATTTGTAAAATCTATTAACAGTGCAAATTTTAGGAACAAAAGGTATGAGGGTTAGAATCAGTTTGGATAAGTTAATGAAATTTCTTAACTCAGTTGAGTAAAAATGCTTCAAATAATTGATTTTAATTAAATGAGAAATTTAACTTTCTCGAAAATTAACCGAGTTACGTTAAATTTTTAGCCATGTGTCAGAACCTCTCCCCATTTTTAGCCATTACCTATCAAGTTTTAAATTTACAACACTACTTGAAAACAAAATAACGGTTTGTAATATTAATGTGAAAGTTACATTTCTTAAATTTTTTTACAAATCTAAATAGGCTTATATGTATCAATTTTTTTTTTTTTTCAATTTTAATCGTAAAGTGCCCACCCCCCCTCCCCGATTATATCGTACACTAGTTTTTCGCAACAAATCATTCAACATGTGCTGATCAAAGGTACACCTGTGTTATATTTAATAAATATATTTTTTAATTCCTCAGATAGGCATTTCAAATTTGTAATAGGAAAAAAGAGATAATTTTAAAACTGGTTGATTTGATTTAGAATTTATTCTAAATCAAATCGAGCATTAGCGTATTGTGAGGTTCTGCTATTTTCCTAAATAAAATAATTTTTCATCATGCGGTCATTATTTGGAAATGCTCCGACAATAGATATGCGGATGTTAAATATTTTAAACTCTGTTGTGATCTGTCTATTCTCTGTGACGTATGGTTCATTCTATGAGCTCTGCCCAAAATTAGTTAACAAACGCTACCAAACTTTTAAAATTCAGAGATTACTTTTAAACTTTGAAATAAAACTAAATGTGGAAAAAAGTTTTCTGAGGTAAAACAAAGGTAGCATTTTGCATCTCATTCTCGATGACTATTTTTTTTACTGATTATCTTAAATTTAACATTAATTAATGTGAGTTTTTAACGTGTTGCAATATTTAAGAAATGAGTTTGCTATAAAAATAACTTTTTTTTTTAAATATTTTAAGTCAATATCTAATACTGGTTACATCTCTACTTTGAGAATAAATTTATCACTTTCTTTAGATATCTATAAAGTTAAGGCTGGATTATAATATAGTGTAAAGGTTCTACTAGAAATCTCATTGGCCAGATTGTCTAGCACAGTCCAGTTTATAATACAACTTTGTACAGAATGACTTAGGAAAATTGTCGATGTACTATAGAAAGCTGGCATCGTTGAAAACAACAGACTCTATATAACCGGAACGGAAACTGAAAAGAAAAAAAAAAGATTTTTTAAGCTAAACAGGAACCAAACCGAAATAATTAAGAATTCAGAAAACGAAACCATAACCGGAACAAAAATGTTTTTTTTTTTCTGTTCATATTTCGGGGTTTTTTTTTCGGTTTACAAAAAAAAAAAAAAATTTTTTTTAAAAAAAAAAATTGTTTAATAATAAAGGATAGGAAGATAGAAAAGTTGTAAGATTTCATATTAATTTTAAAATACAATAATCGAGTAAATTCAAACCTTTGTTCTGATTTTGGCCTATTTAGGACTTTTTTTGTACCTTTACATTTTCTCTATTGTATAAGGTTAATTCAGATTTTCACCTAAATTGTATCAAAAATCAAAATATGTACATTAGCTATCATTTTTAACGTTATTTCTTTTCATTAATTCATACCTACAAACCTGAAATATAATCTTCTGCACTTATGTTTTAACAAAATATTAAAGTCTAAATAAATCATCCGTTTGAGCCATGAGAATAATTTTGATACTGTAGCGTAAACTATGGATGCTGCCATTTTGAAACTGAAAACGAGGTACCAGTATCACGAGACTTACGAAGTTACGATCGATAGTCTCATGCAAACATCATATAAAGGTAAGATACTGTAATCTTTTTTTTTTGTGGAAGTGGGGGTTATTTTTATACAAATATTTT
>PXIH01S0004833.1:2518-15481 GCA_003024985.2 Euperipatoides rowelli | reverse complement strand
TCTTCTTTAACATGAAGCAATGTTAAAGAAGAGAAGCCATAAACAAATTCAAAGTGAGCAGTATCTGACAGTCATTTAATACTATGATGAACCTTTAAATAATAAGTTCACCTCTTATTTACCTTATATGGTTGGGAGGGAATGAGTTTGATTCAGAGTTTAGGATTCATGTTGCATAGGCGCTACCACATCAATAAATTATACATAGGGATTGTGGTTTTCTGCAGAAAAGAACACCAAAATCTGCAAATTGGGCATTTATAAAAACATTTTCTGTGGTATAGTTTGTCAAATTTTTATACCAGAAATAATACATAAATGGCTTGAAAAGATTTCTGGTTTGTGCGAGAGTGGACTTTAATACAAGTGACACATACTGTATTAAAATTTTTTTTTTCATTTGTTTACATCTTGGACAATTTGAAAATACTGAAAATTTTATATACTAAATAATTTATGTTATATACTGTATATTGAAAATACAGATGTACTTAAAACTAAATATTATTTCTCTTAGAACAATCGTTTGTCTTACTAAAAATAAAAAAATAATTTTATACTTTTTCTTTTTTTCTTAAATGTTTACATTATTTTTAATTTACAAGTAATTTTCAGTTGAAGATTACTTCTTAGGTTACTAATACATAATTTTAAATTGCCTATGTAGTTTGAAGTTTAGTTATCAGGATCTTTACAATCATGCTTTTCCACATCCCTAAGCTTACTAGCCACAAAATATACAATTTTTTATAATTAAAAAATAATTTAAAAAAAAATTAGTTTAACACTGCAATGCTTGAAAAATAATTTTTGTGTTAATCATGGTAATATTTAAAATGTTTAATAATATTAAGATATCAATATAGAAATCAAAAATTTAAAAATACAGTATACACAGTACACTATATTTTAAATGCTTACTAAGTAAACTAAGTTATAGCGCAAATCAATCTAATTATTTTTCTAATAAAATTTTCAGCTAACAAATGTTTACGTCCTTTATAGAAATTCCTTGATTTTAAAAAAAAAACGAAATAGACAATAGAAGAAGCATTAGGAAGACGTGCGCAATACTTGGTAAATAATAGTCAAATGCTTGCCCAAATAGAGGAGATGCGTTTCAGCTAATATTTAATTTCGTAAGTACTTTAACTAAAAATAAAGTAGTAGTACTTTTTTTTTAACATTGAAAAACCAAACTAAATAGAAATCAATGTTAGTAATACAATTATTTAATTAGGAATTGTATTCAAACCTTTTCAGGATTAAAAAATGCCACTTGCTCTAGAAACACTAATTCTACCTAGTTTTGAAGCTTAATATTGTTAAGTATTTTTTTTATTCCATAATTTTGTTCATGATTGTTTATTATTATTATTAGGTTTATTTAATTTTTTTATTGAGTAACGATGGCAAGTTGCTAGGTATCAATTTTATTTTAAAATAAATCCAACGTGACACGAGATAATGTCTAGGCAATATCAACTTTCACTTTTAAACATACAGATCATCAGGACAACACAGGCAGCGGTATCACGTCCATTGTAAAATACTATTGCAAGCAATTAGAAATCAGCTGTAGTCCCATAAGTTTTTTTATTAAGCGTTGATTTATGTTTAGAAATCTAAGGAATGAGATGATATACTTAGATACTATTGATTTCTAAACATAAACCTACGGTTATTAAAAAAACTTACTGGTCTACAGCTGATTTCTAATTGCTTGCAATAGTATTTTACAACGGACGTGATACCGCTGCCTGTGTTGTCCTGATGATCTGTATGTCTGTAACCGTGTAAATCAATAATGACAATATTGTCTTTTGTCACGTTGGATTTATTTTTAAATAAAATTGATACCTTTTTAAAAAAAGTACTTGATGTTTGTGTTTTTTAACCACTCTTTTTTATTATTATTTTCCATTAAGTTCTATCATCAGTAGACTGCACAGAAAGTGACACGGACCTACACTAACTAATAGATAGTATTGCTAATGATTTTCAGATGTCCCATATTTTCAGAAACTTAGCTTGTAGTAATGAGTTTATATTAAAATTATTATTGACTACTAATTTATCTCTTATCGTAGTTATTATTATACTATTTACAAACAAATATTGTTTGACATTTCAATATCCTAACACCTGGCATGAAGTTTTTTCAATATTTTATTATTTTTATTCTAATAACTGGTTGGCTACGGCGGTGCATACCGGCTGAATATCAGCCCTGAGTGTTATATGAATTAATATAAAGAACTATGGTATTTGTAAATCATTCTAAAAATTTAGAGAACATATTTATCATGAAAATGTAGTATTCCATGGTTGACAATGATTTCCGCGGTGGTCCTGCTTTCCGCAATTTTTTTTCGTAATCGCAGATTCGTAGAAAACCACAATTCCTACATGTGTTAATGTTTGGCACTTGGTGGATGTGATAACTCAAAAAGAATGCCTATAAGCCTGAAATTATTGTTATTCAGTGTCTCTGCCACCCAGCCTCACCGACATCTACTCTCTATCTCGCAAAGAAAAAAATAGGAAATGTTAAAAGGATAATAAATTTTATTTCTGAAGTTGTATAATAAATAATAATGTAGCTTTAAAAATTCGAAAAAAAATTGTTCTTCCTCTATGCACTTCTCGTTGTACTTTCCAAATCTTAATATTGTTTTTATTACATTTTAAAAACTAAAATTTTGATTAAAATTAGATTTAATGTCATAATTGATTTTACTGATATAAGCCTGAGATATTTCATTTCCCACTAGTCAGGTTTCTTTGCATGATATTTTATTTTGTTTGCATAAAATTCTATTCTAACATCATAATACATGGAATGTATAGATTGGTTTCCAAAGTACTATATATTAAATTTTTTTAATCTTTTTAAAGTTACTTATAAAAAATATCATGAAATTTATACTTATTAATTTTCTATTAATTTTCTTATATGTTTTGACCATGTTATGCGTGTTATCTTACCTGTAATTATTTAAAATGAATATCAATTTTTTTAATATATTTTTTAATATTTAAAATTCCTATTACTTTTTTGTTTAATTTTTATAATCTTTTAATATTTTTTTATACTAACCAGCCTAGTCAAGTGGGTTCCTTGTTTACATTTTTGGCTCGTCAAATGGCCAAAAGAGAGAATACTATTGTTGTAAACCGGTTATTATTTGAGCAGGTAAATTTTCCATTTTTTTTTNAAATCTATGTAATAAAAGAATATAAATACAGTATATACATTGTAGGTAAGGTTTGCTATTCCTCCTCAACCACTCATCCTAGCACAATGATGTTTGATTTACTTGAAATCCTTGCTAAAACAGATAAAACTGATGCTATTTTGGTCTCCCTAAAATCTTGCCTTCCCTGGGGATAAATTTTTGAAAATTTAAATGAAAAGGAGCGCTGAGGATTTCTGGCGAACAGTATAAGATGAAGCAAGTTTCTTTAATCCAGAAACTGGCTGAGATACATTTTTAAAATGTATTTATAGCCTCTAGTTGACTTTTTTCACTAGTGTGATAAATTTGTTTAAGGAGATTTTAATTGTCTATGGGAGAGTAAAGACCAGGGGCGTTGACAGCCTGTATGGGGCCCAGGGCAAAACATTTTATGGGCCCCTTTGTGTAACAAAAAAAAAAAGGTGTACACCCAATGGAAGGCTCCCTTGAATCACTATGGGCCTGGGTACTCTTGCTCCCCTCCTGCCCACCCCCTCTCAATGACCCTGATAAAGATATTAAAGGGGAGTGTCTTGATTTCGTGAAAAAAAGTTTTAAGTTATAAGATTAAAGATGTGCTGTGTTGGACAATAATTGAAGTAGCAATTCGCAAGAGAAACCTTAACTCATCATTTTTGATTGTAAATATTTTGTTTCACTTTATTTGGAAACAAGTTGTTTTCCATATTGTCTACCTTGTAGAGCCATAAAATATATTTATATATGGTATATCCTTATATTAAATAAGTTGAATNNTTCTGNCTTACTTAATCTTTTTTATTTATTTACTTCAAGAACATTATTTTTTTGAAGTCATAGTTATTTTTAATAAGCTTTGTGATTTGGTTAGGAGATCACAAAAGTAAAATAGTCTAAATTTGATAAATTTTTCAATTTTTTTTTTTAATTTTCCCCCATAGATTTATAGAAAAGCTTAATACATTGCTACTCTAAAAAAAGGTTAATGGTATTAACTCTTTTTAAGTTATTATGTGCAGAAATAATAATTTCCAGTAATTATAAGTCTGAATAGCACTGGCTAAACAGCAGCATGTTTATTCACTGAACAGTGAAAGAACTTCTATTTTGAGCACTGTTCAGGAAAAGTTAAAAGCATGGCAATTCCGTGATTTCTATAATGGTCAATCTGCTAATAGATTGAAGTGTTACGGTGTTCTTCCTTTGTTTGTTGTAAAGAAATTTTCACAGGAGACCAAAATATCTTGGAACAAGAATGGAGTTTAAGAACGTTCCGACATTTACTGTAAAATTCCACCCAACGAACAAAAATCTTTTCAATATACAAGTGAAAGAAAGGAAAATCATCTAATGCTATGCATCAGATTATTTTCCGAATGGGACAAGTGTAATATTTTTATTAGAGATCTGCAGATTTCTCACTCATTAATAATGGAATTAGACTCACAAAGATACATACAGTATATAGTAAATTGTCAAACAAACAGTACACATCTATGGCTCTTCATTTTTAAAAGACAAGGGATGTACATTGTTTTTCTTCTTAGTTATATAGACTAGTGTCTGTAAAGTTTTTTAGGAATTAGTCAGGTTCACTATTTTGGTCTTTGCATGTGTAAAAGTTAATACATTATTACTTAGGTATGTCTTTAGACCATAGAGTAGGTCTTTAAAGCATCATGTTATGCCTTTAAGCCAGCAGGGTATGTCTTTGGTCCACCAAGGTATGTATTTGGTCCACCAGGGTATGTCTTTGGTCCACCAGGGTATGTCTTTGGTCCACCAGGGTATGTCTTTGGTCTACCAGGGTATGTCTTTCATTCAATAAAATTTTGAAGAATGAGCTTCCATCAACAATGTATTAAAAAAACATGCTTTACAGATAGCTGCTGTATTAAAGTTAACCAACTTTACTGCACCTCAAGAAAGGTCATGAAATTGCTATGCCACTTAGCACATTAATGAGTTTCTGGAAGTTTTGTATTTAGCCTGTGCAGTATGAGAAGAGTGAGAGGAGAATATGCTTATATCATTTACCAAATAGCCAATATGAATGAAATAATGTGTCACTTTCACATGACTTATGCCCCAAAAAAAACAAGATTTACTCCCACAGAAATTGAAATAACCGATCTATTGCTATCCTCCCTGTTTTAAAGTGCTAACAGGTGACATCATCATCATTGGTTGTGTTCTCTGAGGCTGAGGTTCACGTTCATAGATCTCCAAAGATTTCTATCTTGAGCTCTTCTTTTTAATAGGCCTACAGAGAATTGCCTGATATTAGCCCAGTCCTTAAGGTCATCCAGCAATTCTCTTTTTGATCTTCCTCTTCTTTTGTTCCCTTTCTGTCTATCCCTCAATTGCTGTTACTAGTGTAATTCCTCCAGATTCTCTCAAGACATGCCCGGCATATTTCCATTTCCTCTTCTTTACTTCTTCCAAAAGACTTTAACCACCTCCACATCTTGGCCACACTTCCACATTTCTGATCAGGTAACATAAGCAAAAATTAAATTACCAAACTTTAACTGAACATAAAAGGGGGGGGGGGGCTATCCTCCCAATATTTTTATACATTAAAATGAAACATTTATATTTCACTTAATATGAGATTATAAGGTAAATTAATATAGATACTGTATATACAATAATTATTTGGAGATTATAATCCATATTTATAGTAATATACTTTTGTTTGCTAAAATATATTTTAGTTATAAGTTAATAGTATTGGTTAAATGCATACATTATATATAATTAATTTCCCTTTTATGTTTAGACTAATTGGTATATTTATTTTTTTATCTCTAGGTGTTAGAATATTTAAGTAATCCGGGAGACCAGAGTCGTCATGAGGAGAGACAGCAGGCTTTATTAGAGCTGTTAAATGCTGGTGGATTGCAGCAATTTGAAGATCAGAAATTGCTTAGCTTAGCAGAGAATGCCCAATTGTTAGTATTCACATTAATGCAGGTCATTTAAACTTATTTAATTAACCGTCAATAAATTTTATGCTATGTTGTTATTTAGCTTTGGGGAGAAAAAAACATTGGTGTCGACAGAAATTGTTTAGAATAGTAAATTTACAGTAAATACAGTTAGTACCTAAAGTTTTTTCCCTCACAAAAAAATCTTCAAAAAAATTCCCCCAGAGATTTCAACGAATAGTTTTTGCGACAAAAAGTAGGTAAACTCATATAGTTTTTATTATAGTTTTAATATTAATGTATTTTTATTGATTATTCTATTTTAAGTTAAAGTTAAATTAATTTTGAATCTGCTAGTTTACTAATAACTGCACTATATACCTAATAGATTCACATTCAACTAATGGAAAACAATCTATATCTTAAAATGAACAATATCTTACATAAGTAATAAACATATTTAATAATAATAAAACAATACACTGGCACAAGAGGGCAGTCATGACCTGGAGCACATCTAGGCAATCTTGTTTGGTCCAACATCTCTTCGGAGACAGACATGATCTGTTATGCTTGTCTTTAATTTTGTGACATTATTCACTGGTGCTGAATAGAAATATCTTTGACATAATCCTACAGGAAAAAGTTTAGAGGTTATAACTGACAGGAAATGTGAGATTAAGAAAATTTTGAACAAATAATCCCCTGTATGGTGGTCCACCGTCCTGCTGGGAAATCACCCATCATTAAAACTTGTCCAAGTCCAAGGGGGGAGGGGGAAATCCCCCCCCCCTGGACAATTTAGATCAATCAAAAATGTAGCTATTTAATATAAAGTTGTAATTTATAATATTGCAAGTGTGAAGTAAAAAAGCTTATTAAAATATTTATAATGAAAAATATATTCTTTGTCCTTTTTCTTAGCAAAACAGTTTTACAAAAAAATAAAAAGCTTATGAAAATATTCAACCTAAATATAAATTTTTCGCCCTCCACCCCTTGAATTTTTTTCTGCAGACACCCTTGTGTCAAACTGAGATCCTTTTCTTGCATAGAAGCCATTTTGAATTATGGTGAATGCAGCACCACTTATTGTTACCCAGTGTGCACAATAAAAACTTTATGAGTTCACTAAAATCGAGGGTGTAAAGGCAAACTTGTGAAGAGTCGGGCTGAACGATCATGTCTTCCAAGTACTCGATTATAGTATTAAGAAAAGAGTAGGCCTAATGATTTGAGTTAATTCAAAATAAGATTAATTTTATTATAAATAATACTGCATATAAATATTCAAGCTTGGATGTAAGAAGCAAGTTGTTGAATATTTAATAATAATGCTTTTAGATAAAGTGAACACACTAAAATAATTGATGGGGTTGGGCTAGGCGCATGGAAAGTCAAAAACTATTGTAATGGGATAAAGGTTTAGTTATTGCTAATCAGCTGAGAGTTTGGTCTCTAAGAAAAACAATGGCCAAATTACTGCATTGTAGAAAACAGTGTGTACAAAAGAGATTAGAAGAATTTAGGTATGGTAACTTACAGCTGGAACTTATCGTAGAATACGGCTAGGTAAGAGGAAACCAGTATACACATGTGCCATAGTAGATATACACGGTAGGCGTTGATTCACTAATTCCAATACATGCCTAATACAAAGTTCTCTGAGTTAATCAAAGTTAATAATACTTAATGTTTCACTTGTGACAAACTCTTGGGAACTTGGATGAAGACAATATTCAGCTGGCTTTCATTTTATCTCACAGATAGTGTTCTATTCCAAGTTATTGTTTTTCACATGCAGCACACGCATTCCTTAACAGATAATCCACACTATTATATTAAAATACATTTCAAGTAATATTTATCAGCCTTTAAATTATCAAGTCCAAATTTAGATTTCTATTTTATCTTATTTTTACTTTCCCTAATTACAGATGATTTCAACTTGAAATTTTTAATAAATATTTATTAATGCAAGTAATTTTTATTGTTTTCATATTAAGTCATTGACTCATTAACATTTATTCAGCAATTAACACTTTTATGATTATAACCAATATTTAAAATTAAAAATATTTTAGCAATTCCAATTTTAATAACCACATAATCGTGATTAGACACAAAAAAAAAAACTCTGATCAAAATCCTTATTACATCACATATATTTTGCCTCAAACTGTTCACTGATACCTATGTTTTTTTAATGTAACGAGGAAACTACTTGGTTACCCAGCATCCATCTATTGTTACCCAGCATGCTCATTTTATGAAATAATGAGTTCATTTATATTTTTCCACAAACTGTTTACTGCTACCTACTGTACGTTTTTTAAATGAAATGAGGGAAAAACTTTGTTACCAGGCTGCCCCTATTGTTACCCAACATGCCCCTAATGTTACCCAGCATGCATCAAGAAATAATGAATTCATCTACTGTATATTTTGCCACAAATTATTCATTGCTATCTACTATGTTTTTTTTTTAATGTAATGAGGGAAAGACTGTTACCCAGCATGCTCCTATTAAGAAATAAAAGCTTTGAGTTCACCTACAATTTATCACAAATTTTTTGCTCTATCTATAATGTTTGTTTTAAATATTTTTTTGCAATGAGCGAAATACTTTATAACTTTCTGAATATTTGCTAAACTAAATGATGTAGAATTTAGATAGAATTAGGATTACAATAAGCTTTATAAGAAAGAGCAATTTTCTTGAAAATGGCTAATTTAGTTTAGTTTAAAAAAAACTTTTATGCGTCATGTTTTAAAACTATACTGCAGCAAGCAGATAATTTTACATTTTTCTTAGTTATCGTGTTTGTGAACTGTTATATGACAAACGTCGAGAATATAACAACATTCTACACTGCTATTTGAAAGATCCATCAAGGAGAGTAAGTGTTTCAACTTCTGAGAAATGTTTCTTACTGTGTGTATTTCTCTTTTAAATTGATTTATTAAATTTTCTTCTCCCCCTCCCCCTTATTTTCATCTTTAAAATAGCATCAAGCTTTTTCATTCATAGAGAATGTCCTCGATAGTCCTACATGTACTCCTGATGAAAAAAATCTCTTGAAACAGGAAGCTTTGAAAAACCTTGAGGTAAAGTTTTTAATTTTCTGTTAACTTCTACACTAAGTTCAGATTTTTTTTGTTGTTTTTTTTTTTCTTTTTTAATCTTTACTAAATTCTGGCTTGAAATAGAATAATTGAAAGCTTAATCTATCTAGTCCTTTGAATTTTGGCAATTTGCTGATGAGATGTATATTGATTATAAATATTAGTTTAGAAATGTACATATACTGAAATGAAAGCAATGGGTAGTATTTGCTTTATATACTAGGCTATTAGTTTATTTTCTAACAGATACCATGTTGTTAGGATTAAATATAGTGGCTAACTGATTATAAAAAAATAAATAATAAACTCTAAAAGCTATTTTGAAATGTATACACATCAGGTACAAATAACTTCATAATTTAGCTTTTGAATTCTTACATTGTTTATGTCCAAAAGCAAAACAAATGGCTATTCAGTCTAACTGCAACATTATTAATTCTGCTATCTAATATCCTTATTTAATGATAAACCATCATTAATGATGCCGACATACTGTAAATAATTCATTATGATTTAAATGTTTTTAGTGTTGATGAAGTGTTAATTGAAATCAATTAAATAACCAGTTTGATCTGGCTGTTATTAAATAATAAAAATTGTGAGATGTCTAAATAACCATAAATAACTGAGGAATAAACAAGAAGCCTTTGCTTTTTATTTTTTCGGATTCTATTTATTCTTTAACTTTTTCATGAGTTTTGATTTTTTTCTGAAAAATCTACATGTTCTGAGTTATATTTTGATATGTGTATAATATTGTAGCAGCATACACAACCTTCTTAAAAGATGTAATATTCACTCTAGGGTGACATCTGAGTCCGAATCTCTTCAAAAATAATATTGACAGGACATATGATAGTATGAAGTTATTTGTCTATATATTATATATTTTATGGATTTGACCCTTTTAATATCTCTGTTTTTTTTTTCTTTTTTAATTTATTTCTGTTTCACAATTGTAATTGGTATAGTGTCATAGTTTCTGATGAATAAATACTAAATTTCTCAGCATTATTTTCATTCTGACTTGAATATCAATGTTGCTCTTTTAAGGTATTGTATAGTTCTCTTTTGATGTTGCCACATACATTACTATTTAATAACAGTCCTTTGAACCATGGTTGAATGGATTATTTTGCTTGAGTGTGATAAATTGTATTTCTTCAGATCTTTTAACCGAGAAACTATCTGCTTCAAATTAAAAGTTTATTTTATGTAGAACGAAAGCCTATCTTCAGATATATTGTTTATCTGGCTTAATTATCATGTTTAAATGAATTTTTTTTTTATCATTTTGCTCACGGTAATATAAGTAGTTTACATATGTCATTCTTGTCAGCTCGGATGAAGTAAGGCATAATTTTCACCATTGCACGAAAGAATTCCAACGTTGGATGGTCCCACTTCTGTACTGGTTGAATCAAGAAACTACTGAAAATCTTAATTCAATTTTAGTCGTGAAATTGGTGTATATTTGGTCCACAACTTTTTTGAATTTGATATTGTGATTGCTTAGCCTTGAACTTCAAATTGGGTTTAATTGTATTGCTCTTGTAACGCCAGTCACATTTCCAGAACTTTTTTTGGTCTATTCTTTTTCTCATTTGTATGAAAAGTAGCATTTTCTCTTCTGTGACCGATTACAGAACCTAATATTTTGGAAGTCGAATGGCTATAGTCATGAATAGGATATCATTGTTTCTTCTTTAAGCAGATATAGTTTTATAAGCTTATAGCTTTTGGAAATGAGAACAGTTTTCCTGTGAATGATTGTTAACCTTCAATGCACAAAATATCTGTTTTTTTTTTTTTGCGTTATCAACATTTATCATAATTATTACACAAATCTTAAAACATCAGAGAATCTCGTCATTAGTATGAAAAAAATTTCCTTTATTAGCTAATTTAGGAAAAATAAATACATGAGTATTGTGGGAAATACTGTAAACAATAAACAATATAAAATATGCATAAACCATCTTTTAATGTGTTTCTTTAAATTGGAAGTGAGCTTGACATGAAGTGTACAGAAATAGGTAGAAAAATTATAAAATTTGTGTAAGAATACAATAGAATAGAAACTATAAAAGTGCAGAAATCATTTGAAATGATTGTTTTATTTGTTGATACATAAACACAGAATTGGACGTAAAGTTTGTAATAATGTATGTTCACATTGATATGGAATATGACAGCTTTGGTTTTTAGGTTCACTAACGTAACATTCATCACAAACATTTTGACATTTTATCTCATGTTTCGGCATACATTTTTTCAAGCTGGCTTCTCTTCTAATAAGAAAAAAATTAATAAATGCATTAGATTTCAAGACTTCTGTTGAAGATTTTTAATTTTCCATTTTCCTGGAATATTTTGCCATTTAGTTGAGTTAAAATGTAAAACTGTTATTAATAAAGATTTAACACTTTGTAAAAATCTTAAACAAAGAGCATTGAACATGGAGTTTTAATATTTTTTTTTTAAATGGAGTCACTTTAATCGTATAAAAAAATATTAATATTGGTTAATAGGTCAATTAAAACGTCTTTGTAATTTCTAGGAGCTGGTTTCTATAAATACTAAGAAGGTAGCTAAGCTAATACTCATTAATATGAGTGATAGTTTTAATGTTATCCAAGCACTTGAGGTAAGATGATTTTAAAAAATATCGAATTTGTGGTGTATATATTTTAATATTCAAATGTGAACAGTTTTGCTGTAACAGGTTCTATCTACTGTACAGGGTGATTCAAAAGTCCCTTACCACCCCCTATAAAATAAAAACGAGTGTAGATAGCCGGAATTGGTAATTATAGGGACATGTTAGACCGAGGGGGAACCTTTATGGTGCGTGTCAGGTGAACGGCCGCCATTTTGTATCTATCTCAAATTTTAAATGGGAAGGGGGTCATGTGATATATCAATCATGGCTAGAATTTGAAGAGAAACTCAATGGTATAATCAAATTTAGCAAATTTAATAATTATGAAGTTATAATCACGTGTAACTCACATTTATCTCTTTTTCCAGGTGCTGAACCATGCCATTAACCAAAGCAGATGTGGGGTTGTAGAAGTACCCATGCTGTAGCTTGTGATTTCAATGAATAGCATCCTGAACGAGCTCCAGTTTCGCACTTTTCAGTGTCACAGTTACTGAACAAGTTTGAAGAGACAGGTGCAGTTGAGGACAGGCCACGATCAGGTAGGCCCAGAACTGCCACTGATGAAGGATTAGCTAAGGCAGTGCTCACATCGTTTGTTAAGTCTCCAAAGCGCAGCACACGCCGATTATCACAGGAATGCCACGTCAGCCAAACCTCCATTTGCAGGGTGTTAAAGACGCACAAGTGCCATCCTTACAAGCTGAAGCAATATCTTTCTGAGGATAACCCAGATCGGAGAGTGCAATTTTGTGAGTGGGCAGGGAACAATTGCGGCAGGACCCCAACTTTGCAATGAAAATTTTACACACCGATAAAGCAAATTTTTGTTACAGGGGAGGTTAACAAACAAAATTTACGCTACTGGTCTCCAAACAGCCCTGAGTGGACAGATTCGTGTAAAATTGTTGGTGCAGGGAAGATTATGATAAGGGCAGGGATCTGGGGGACACGTATCATTGGCCCATTTGTTATCCCTGGCACATTAACTGCAGAGAGTTACTTGGACATGTTAGAACAACTCATT